>JACEFZ010026650.1:207500-251368 GCA_014155875.1 Cepaea nemoralis
CAAAAAATCATTAACAGCCAAAAATTATGTGGATTACTGGGCAAAAGGATATGTAGCTATCTCCCAGCAGCTAACTAGCTCATTGATGCATTACTTTCTGGTCTTTCTCACTCTTTCTTTTATAACCTATTAGTCTCTTCCTTTTTATAGTCTCTTCCTCTTTATGAAATAATGTATGAGAGGAAACAGAGAAGAAGGGCGGAATGTCAGACGGGCCTGCGTGCCCAGTTCTTAACCCTTTCAAAATAAAGTTTGTTTGTTCGTTCGTCCGTTCCATTCATTTTAGACTCACACTAGACGTCATGCACACTGAAGGTTCACAGTGGAAACCCACCCTAGACGTCGTTAAAATGGAAAGTTCAAATTGGAGACTCACACTAGACGTCGTTAAAATATAAGATTCACATTGGAGACTCACATCAGACGTCGTTAAAATAGGAGATTCACATTGGAGACTCACTCTAGACGTCGTTAAAATAGAAGATTCACACTAGAGACTCACTCTAGACGTCGTTTACACAGAAAGCACAAAATAATGTTCACATTAGACACTTAAATTGAACGTTCACATTGAATGTTCACATTGAGTAACAATTAATGTCCCGAATGCTGTGATGTCGGTTCCTAAATCAATCAATCAATCATTGAATAACAATTATGTTATAGCTATACTTGTACAATTTCAGTTTCTGAACTAAGAATATATATTATATATATATATATATATATATATATATATATATATATATATATATATATATATATATATATATATATATATATATATATATATATATATATATATATATATATATATATATATATATATATATATATATATATATATCTCTCAACTCATTGGCACCTTGCCGTCTTGACAGACGATAGTTTGTGCTTTAAAAAGGCATAATAACTTTTAACTATGGCGGTAGCGAGTGTGACTGATAAGGCCAATTTGCGCTGTAAATGTCCGTTCACAGTGGGTGCATGTGAACACGTGGTCATTTCCACCATCATGCACCATCTTACGTCTCAAACGCTTGGTGTGTGACTTTTCTGCAATAATTTTCTCCTTTGACTTTATTCCATTTCTGATATTTGCCCTCCATGCAACACGTTCAGCGGCGACTTGCTCCCAATGTGCATTATCAATGCCTGTATCAATCATGTCCCGCTTACACACATCTTTGTATCGTAGTAGAGGTCCGACCCTGAGATCTCTTACCCATCTGTAATTCACCAAAAAAGATATCCTTTGGTATTCTACCATCATCCATCCTCCTAAGATGTCCTATCCATCTAAGTCTACGAAGACTGAGCATGGAATAAACTGTCACACAACCTGATCTTTCCAATACTTCAGTATTTGTGATTTTGTCTTGCCACTTAATACCAAGAATTCTTCGCAGACACCGCATATGAAAGCTGTTTAAGTTGTTCTCTTGGTGTGAGTAAGTTGTCCAGGTTTCACTGCCATAGAGAAGAGTACTAAGGACACAGGCTTGATAGACAAGGACTTTTGTTTTGGCAGTAAGCTTCCTGTTCTCCCAGACTCTTTTTCTTAACCTGTTCATTGTTGTTGCTGCCTTACCAATCCGGATGTTGATTTCCTGATCTAGGGATAATTTGCTATTTACCACTGATCCTAGATATGTAAAATGGTCTACTATCTCTAGTTCGGCGTCGTCAATAAAGATTGATGGTACCCCATGTGCACCTTGTGACATAATCTGTGTCTTCTTTTTGCTAATTGTTAAACCAAATTCAGAACAAGCATTGGAGAATGCAGATAGTAGACATTGCAATTCTTCCTCAGAGTGGGTCGTAACTGCAGCATCATCTGCAAAAAGCAACTCTCTGATCAGTACCCTCCTAATTTTGGTCTTAGCCTTCAATCTCTGAGCATTGTAGAGGCCGCCATCTGAGCGTGAGTGAATGTATATACCACCATCCTGATCATGAAATGCATATTTCAGTAGAAGTGAAAAGTATATTCCAAAGAGGGTGGGAGCTAGTACACAACCTTGCTTAACTCCACTCTTTATTTCAAATTCTTCAGAAGTTGCACCATCAAACTTGATTATACCCTTCATGCCTGTGTGGAACGATTCCACAATGGATAGAAGAGTTGGTGGGCAGCCAATCTTCTTTAGTGCCTTGAACAGACCCTCACGACTGACCAAATCAAATGCCTTTGTGAGGTCGATGAAGGCAATAAACAGTGGTTGATTCTGTTCACGGCATTTTTCTTGCATTTGTCGCAATGAGAATATCATATCAGTGGTAGACCGGTTCTGTCGAAAGCCACACTGTGATTCGGGGTAGACTTGATCTCCTAGGACTTGAAGTCTGCGCAGAACAATTCTGGCAAATACTTTTCCAACAATACACAGAAGTGAGATACCCCTATAGTTGTTGCAGTCGCTCCGATCGCCCTTGTTCTTGTACAGTGTTATGATGCTTGAATCTTTGAAATCCTGTGGGACTTGTCCGTCACGCCAGCATAGCTCTATTAGCTGGTGGATCTGTAGAGTGAGTGTGTCTTGCCCACTCCTGATAACCTCTATTGGAATCCCATCCTTACCTGGAGCCTTGCCAGATGCAAGTTCATTTATAGCACACTTAACTTCTGTTATGGTGGGAAGTGTGTCCAGGTGGTCAAGAGTTGGTAGAGCCTCTATGGCGTTGAGGGCATCATCCGCTAGTTTGGTCTCACTTGAGTAAAGCTCCAAATAGTGCTCTACCCATCTGTCCATCTGCTGTTTCTTATCAGTGATGATTTCTCCAGTCAAGGTTATCAATATTTAGTATATAAAACCTTATACTAAAATATCACTGATAGAAACAGCAGATGGACAGATGGGTAGAGCACTATTTGGAGCTTTACTCAAGTGAGACCAAACTAGCGGATGATGCCCTCAACGCCATAGAGGCTCTACCAACTCTTGACCACCTGGACACACTTCCACCATAACAGAAGTTAAGTGTGCTATAAATGAACTTGCATCTGGCAAGGCTCCAGGTAAGGATGGGATTCCAATAGAGGTTATCAGGAGTGGGCAAGACACACTCACTCTACAGATCCACCAGCTAATAGAGCTATGCTGGCGTGAAGGACAAGTCCCACAGGATTTCAAAGATTCAAGCATCATAACACTGTACAAGAACAAGGGCGATCGGAGCGACTGCAACAACTATAGGGGTATCTCACTTCTGTGTATTGTTGGAAAAGTATTTGCCAGAATTGTTCTGCGCAGACTTCAAGTCCTAGGAGATCAAGTCTACCCCGAATCACAGTGTGGCTTTCGACAGAACCGGTCTACCACTGATATGATATTCTCATTGCGACAAATGCAAGAAAAATGCCGTGAACAGAATCAACCACTGTTTATTGCCTTCATCGACCTCACAAAGGCATTTGATTTGGTCAGTCGTGAGGGTCTGTTCAAGGCACTAAAGAAGATTGGCTGCCCACCAACTCTTCTGTCCATTGTGGAATCGTTCCACACAGGCATGAAGGGTATAATCAAGTTTGATGGTGCAACTTCTGAAGAATTTGAAATCAAGAGTGGAGTTAAGCAAGGTTGTGTACTAGCTCCCACCCTCTTTGGAATATACTTTTCACTTCTACTGAAATATGCATTTCATGATCAGGATGGTGGTATATACATTCACTCACGCTCAGATGGCGGCCTCTACAATGCTCAGAGATTGAAGGCTAAGACCAAAATTAGGAGGGTACTGATCAGAGAGTTGCTTTTTGCAGATGATGCTGCAGTTACGACCCACTCTGAGGAAGAATTGCAATGTCTACTATCTGCATTCTCCAATGCTTGTTCTGAATTTGGTTTAACAATTAGCAAAAAGAAGACACAGATTATGTCACAAGGTGCACATGGGGTACCATCAATCTTTATTGACGACGCCGAACTAGAGATAGTAGACCATTTTACATATCTAGGATCAGTGGTAAATAGCAAATTATCCCTAGATCAGGAAATCAACATCCGGATTGGTAAGGCAGCAACAACAATGAACAGGTTAAGAAAAAGAGTCTGGGAGAACAGGAAGCTTACTGCCAAAACAAAAGTCCTTGTCTATCAAGCCTGTGTCCTTAGTACTCTTCACTATGGCAGTGAAACCTGGACAACTTACTCACACCAAGAGAACAACTTAAACAGCTTTCATATGCGGTGTCTGCGAAGAATTCTTGGTATTAAGTGGCAAGACAAAATCACAAATACTGAAGTATTGGAAAGATCAGGTTGTGTGACAGTTTATTCCATGCTCAGTCTTCGTAGACTTAGATGGATAGGACATCTTAGGAGGATGGATGATGGTAGAATACCAAAGGATATCTTTTTTGGTGAATTACAGATGGGTAAGAGATCTCAGGGTCGGCCTCTACTACGATACAAAGATGTGTGTAAGCGGGACATGATTGATACAGGCATTGATAATGCACATTGGGAGCAAGTCGCCGCTGAACGTGTTGCATGGAGGGCAAATATCAGAAATGGAATAAAGTCAAAGGAGAAAATTATTGCAGAAAAGTCACACACCAAGCGTTTGAGACGTAAGATGGTGCATGATGGTGGAAATGACCACGTGTTCACATGCACCCACTGTGAACGGACATTTACAGCGCAAATTGGCCTTATCAGTCACACTCGCTACCGCCATAGTTAAAAGTTATTATGCCTTTTTAAAGCACAAACTATCGTCTGTCAAGACGGCAAGGTGCCAATGAGTATATATATATATATATATATATATATATATATATATATATATATATATATATATATATATATATATATATATATATATATATATATATATATAATATATATATATATATATAATATATATAGTATATATATATATTATATATATATTATATATAAATATATTCTTAGTTCAGAACTGAAATTGTACAGTATAGCTATAACATAATTGTTATTCAATGATTGATTGATTGAATTTAGGAACCGACATCACAGCATTCGGGACATTAATTTGTTACTCAATGTGACATTCATGTGAACGTTCAATTTAAGTGTCTAATGTGAACTTATTTTGTGCTTTCTGTGTAAACTGACGTCTAGAGTGAGTCTCTAGTGTGAATCTTCTATTTTAACGACGTCCTAGAGTGAGTCTCCAATGTGAATCTCCTATTTTACCGACGTCTGATGTGAGTCTCCAATGTGAATCTTATATTTTAACGACGTCTAGTGTGAGTCTCCAATTGAACTTTCCATTTTAACGACGTCTAGGTGTGTTTCCACTGTGAACCTTCAGTGTGCATGACGTCTAGTGTGAGTCTAAAAATGAATGGAACGGACGAACGAACAAACAAACTTTATTTTGAAAGGTTAAGAACTGGGCACGCAGGCCCGTCTGACATTCCGCCCTTCTTCTCTGTTTCCTCTCATACATTATTTCATAAGAGGAAGAGACTATAAAAGGAAGAGACTAATAGTTATAAAAGAAAGAGTGAGAAAGACCAGAAAGTAATGCATCAATGAGCTAGTTAGCTGCTGGGAGATAGCTACATATCCTTTTGCCCATAATCCACATAATTTTTGGCTGTTAATGATTTTTGGCAAGATACTTTCAGTGGTCAGCCATTGCTTTCTGAACGGTCGTCACTTATACAATTGTGTGAAAACAAACGCAAGGTGTTCTGCTTACATATCACAAGCAGCTGTGTTCCCAACACAATATGTGAGATTACAAATTGTGTTCGTAACCCTTTCGTTACAGATCTGAGTGACACCAGAGATAGGTAATGACTAACATAAACCAGGCGAGGATAGCCATCCGGTGACGTGTTGAAGACGGGAAGTTTCACGGGTAAATTGACGATATGCTTCGTGGTCAGTAGTGGGATGGCCGTCGAAGTAGACGCATAGTATCCCCTCCATCTGATATGACCTGCCAATCTCGCCGGGAATTGGATTATCCATGTATGCGTGTATTCTTCTTCTTCAGCATTCCGAGCCATTGAGGTTCTTTGCTGCAGATACAAGCCGTCTCCATTCGTCTCTCTGGTTGACCTTCTCTTGCCAGTCGCTGATTCCAAGTGCTTGTAGGTCTGTATGTATATTATCTCTCCACCGTCTCCTTGGTCTACCTCGGGGTCTACGGTTATTTGTATGCATGATACAATGTATGAATGTGTTTACGTTTATATCTGAATTTGATCAGCTGCTCAGTGAAGAGTTTGTGTGTTATTCGAGAGTATAAGTGAATAGCGATAGATTCAATGAATGGTATGTCGTTTCTGGGAATACACTGTCAGTGCATTTTAAATGTTCTTGTGATGTGGGAAAAAGGCAATCTTTCCTATCCTTAGATGTGTTTTTAGATTGTATAATTTCGTTTAGAGACGATTTCTCGCAGTTCTTCTCTAGATCCATTTATGCAAAGCTGGATATCCGGAGAATCATTTTTAAATGTTCTAGTTAGACGTTCCGACTATTATCCAGCCCTATTGTCTATTTCTTTAAACTTTTGGCGAGACTGTCCAAATTGCCAATTGAGACAGGTCCACTTAGTTTATATTTATTTTAATATTTGCTTTGATGTCCTCTGGTGTTTCTTGTCGTTGAAGATTCATCTGGCCCTCTGCTGGGCTACATGCATTCGCTCTTTTGTCGTCCTAACTGTGTTCCATGGTTTTTTTCTTACCTAACGTAGATTTTTGACGGACTCTGTCTTTGAAACCTGTGGCCTTGCAATTATGTACATCTTCATGTTTTAGTTATTTCTGTACTGTTTTCATAAATGTTTTCAGTGTTTTTTCATGTTTTCGTTGACTCTTTCTTCAAGACTGCTATGCACGATTCGTTCTAGATGTTGCCATCAAACGTCTCTACTTACCTCGTCTGCTAACGGTTTCAAAGAGTTCCACCATGCATAGTTCAATGGTTTCTTTACATTTGAGATCACCTACATCGTACTTGTTTCCATTTTGACAACATATTACGGGTCTCTCGGGTAGTCCCATAATTTATTTATGAGCAGATGGTGATCTACGCTACATCTGCACCTCATCAGCTCTATCATATCGTACATGATTCACCATGACCCACATTTCTTGGTAACACACACATCCTGAGTTCGGCTTTCTTTATTGTGTGTTGATGATACCTATATAGTTGTATGTGTTCTGTGAAGAGGATAACTTCTTCCTGCTATGACACATTTGCTCAGTTTGCTGTCCAATCCTATCTTGGCGTTCATTTCGTCCATCATAATTCCTTTTCATTGGTTGTTTATAGTTACTATGAAATGTTAACGTAAAATTCCACCTTAACTGATGCAGGCTTTTATGTGTTTGATACGTACCACTGTATCACATCACTATTACGTTCGTTTACATGGTTCTACGGTACAGAATATTTTAATTTGCTATGATAATTTTCCACTCTATTAGAGCTTTCGCTATTGCTTATATAACTGTTAGGGACACTCCTTTGTATGTTATGAGTACAGCACAGTTTTATCTGTGTTTGTACATACATACATACATACATACATACATACATACATACATACATACATACATACCTACCTACCTACCTACCTGCCTGCCTGCCTGCCTGCCTGCCTCCATACATACATACATACATACATACATACATACATACATACATACATACATACATACATACATACATACATACATACATATATACATACATACATACCTACCTACCTACCTACCTGCCTGCCTGCCTGCCTGCCTGCCTCCATACATACATACATACATACATACATACATACATACATACATACATACATACATACATACATACATACATACATACATACATACACATATACACTCTTACATACATACACTCTTACACATATACACACATATACACACATACACACATACACACATATATACACACATACACACATACACACACATATACACACATATATACACATTACACACATACATACACATACATTCACACATACATTCACACATACATACACACGCACACTCACAAACACAATATACCTACCTACCTCACTGCTTCCCTACGTACGTACGCTGTTTAATCTGTTTAATGTCCTACTATCTACATAAGAGTGGGGTTCATCTCACTTGTATCTCATGATCGACGAACGACCCTATTTATTTTCAAAGTGTCATAGCTAGTGATTCATCTGCATTAACATGACGCAAAATGACTATTGGAATTGTATTTTATACATCAAAAGTGATGTTTATAGAGTCCTTCCAATTGATGAAGACATGTAGAACAAATGCGATGTGTATAAGTTATGCACATATAATTATAACCCCCCGACTATGTATCACCTTTCTTTCATTGCTGTTTGTCTCATTCCAATAGAGATAGGACATCATGCAGCCTCTCAGACTTTGTGTATTTATTTCCTTCATTGCTGTACTCAGAGGTTATGGTGAGTGAACCGACGTGAGTTTAACATTGTACATATCCAGATACACGTTATACGTACAATTCTAGGCTTAAGAATTGTTGAAGACAATGCACACGGCAATATGTCATCATCATTCAGTGGCACCTTTCAGTCTTGACAGACGATAGTTTGGTACATTGTGCTTCAAAAGGCTTAATAACTACAGCCCCATGCGATGGCGAATGTGACTGATAGGCCTATTTCGCGCTGTAAATGTTCGCCACAGTGGATGCATGTGAACACATGGTCATTTCCACCATCATGCACCATCTTACGTCTCACACGCTCGTGGGTGACTGATCTGCAATAATTTTCTCCTTTGTCTTTATTCCATTTATGATATTTGCCCTCTATGCAACACCCTCAGCGGTGACATGCTCCCAATGAGCATTATCAATGCCTGTATCTATCATGTCGCGCTTACACACATCTTTGTATCGTAGTAGTGGGCGACCCTGCGATCGCCTACCCATCTGCAATTCACCAAAAAGATGTCCTTTCGTATTCTACCATTACCCTCCTCTTAAGGTTTCCTATCTCATGACGTGTTCCACCCACATCTAGCACAGACTTGCTGCCATCAATGTCATGAGTGGTATGTGAGCCAGTCGTTCAAAAGGCAATGGCAAACTACTGAACGTAAAACTTGTCCAAGACATTAACAACAGCTCAAAAAATGCTAGTGTTGACTGCAATGGCCTGTAAAGGGTATACGAAAATTATATATGTATTGCAATCCCGAAGAATCAGGAGTGAGATGCTTACAGTACCATACTCTTAGTCTTACAGTAACAACCTCTTTCTTAGTCTAACAGTAACAACCTCTTAGTCTTTAAGTAACAATCTCATAATCTCACAGTAACAAACTCTTAGTTTAACAGTAACAAATAGTTACATGATTACAGTAACATACTCTCAATAGTGTAGTGAACTTGGTGAAAAAGCTAAGAGGGAGAAAACTAGTAACACTAGAGATCAATTAATGCGGTGGACATGGGCAGATCTTCATTACACACCTGAGGCGGGGGGGGGGAGAGGGGGCGCTTGAGGAGAGTTGAGTTGAGTGCGTGTGTCCCACTGGGGGAAGTAAGACCTCTACATGTTTAGATTTGTAGTATAAAAACTCTACTATGTCTACAGTTTAAAAAAAAAACACACAACGTAGTCTTGCAGTAACAAACTGTAACTGGTCTAAAGTAAGACCTTCATAGTATTGCAGTAAAGAAAAAAAAAATGTCAGACGTCTCTTAATCTTGCAGGAACAAACTGTTATATGTTTATATTAACACGCCTTAGTCTTGCAGTAAAAACAACTGTGAAAAGTCTCTTAATTAATCGTATCTTGCAGTACTTGTAGTAAGGGACTGTCAAATGTATCAGACCTGACCACCTGTCTGAACCTATACCATGCATCCAACCAGCTTGCTCAATATGAAGATGCCATTGTCAAATAGTGAGACATTGTCAGTGGATATTATCCATTTATTATAGCTTAGCGGCAACTCATACACTATCCGTGACACATCTATCAGTTATGTAACTGCTCATATTGTTCAACATCAAATACATGTAAACAGCACATACTTACAACGTCAAGTAAACAGATCGGCCTATAGGATACAGCTCGTTGTCGCGTTCACGTGAAAGCTTTTGTTAACATTTTCCATCGGTGTATAAGACCTCCATCATCATCATCATCAAGTGCCGTGCCAGGCTGGCGTAGGCGTTCATGGCTCTCCACAGATCTCGGTCTTTGGTTTTCTGGATCAACTCTGCTGCTGATATTCCTCCATGCCACCGTCTCAATCCATCCAGCATCATTTCTCTTGGTCTGCCTCTGCCTCTCTTCCCCTCGATCTTTCCAGTTGTTACGATGTTCTCCAATGCCTCTCTTCTCATCACGTGACCGAAGAAAGATGTTTGTCTCTGTCTTATTGTTGTATATAATGTTCTAGTTTCATTAGCCTGTTTCAGGCAGTCAGTCGTTAGTTACTCTGGCAGTCCAAGGAATTCGCAACATTCGTCTCAGGAACCACATCTCTGTTGCTTCTAATTTCTTCTTAATTTGTTCATTTACATTCCAAGATTCACTGCCATACAGCAAAACTGGTTCTACATAGCATTTCAGCACTCTCTTTCTTACATTCAGTGATAGTGACTTATTGCATAAGATACTCTTCATTTTCTGAAATGCGGCTTTTGCCTGCCCTATTCTGCTCCTAATCTCTGTTGTACATCTTCCATCTGATGTTATAAATGCCCCTAGGTATCTAAAATTATCACTTGGTTAAGGATTTTCCTTCTATTTCTATGTCACATTTGGTGTCACCATTTTCTTTGATATTACCATTGTTACTGTTTTCTTGATATTCAAGGAGAGTCCTTTCCTTGCACTCTCTGTTACTACAACGTCTAATAATTGTTGTAGGTCTGTTGAATTATCCGCCACCAATACTGTGGTCATCTGCATAGCGTATATTATTTATATTATAACCTCCAACTAGTATTCCTGGCATCTCTTTGATCTCTCTCATTATTACTTCGCTATACAGGGAGAAAAGATCTGGTGACAAGACACACCCTTGTCGTACTCCTAGCTTTATCTGTTCGTAACTACCCTCTTTATTTCCCATTTTAATTGCTGCTACTTGGTTCCAGTAAACATTCTTTATTATTCTTAAATCTTTTCCATCAATGTTGATATCTTCCAACATTTTAATCAGTTCATCATGTTTTACTTTATCAAATGCCTTAGTATAATCTATGAAGCACAAATATATGTCTCTCTGTTTCTCTATTGACCTTTCTATTAGTGTCCGTAATGTATAAATTGCATTGTTTGTGCCCTTTCCTTCCACAAATCCATACTGTTCTTCACTAATTTCCATTTTATTTTCTTTTTGGTTCTTCTCATTATGATTCTGAGTAGAAGCTTAGTGATATGGTTTATGAGGTTAATTGTACGAAAATCTTCACAATCAATTGCTCCTGTCTTTTTGGTATAGCTATAAATACAGATTTCAGCATATCACTGGGTAAATATCCACTGCTGTAAATATCATTCAACATTTTGGTTAATATATCTACTCCAATATTCTCCTAACACTTCTAATTCTTCTATTGTGATTTCATCTGGCCCAGCTGTTTTTCCTTTCTTCATACGTTTCATAGCGTCAGCGACTTCTTCTTTCAGAATAGGTGGACCTTCTAAGTTACTATCTTCTGTTAATTCTTCCCTTTCTCCGTCATATAATTCTCTTATTCTCATTCACCTCTTCATTATAGCACCTTCCTCTAATAATATATTTCCTGTTTTTGATTTCAAGCACCCTGTATTTATTCTTATTTTTCTTCCTGTAAGCTCACTGATTTGTCTGTACATATTTGTTGTATCATTAATGGAATTTAATTCATTTTTTTGCATTGCTCGTTTAACCAACTTTCTTTAGCGTTCCACATTTACCTTTTATTTCTTTATTTATCTTAGCGTATTCTTGTTTGTAATTTTACTCTGTTTTCTTTTGTCCATCAGTTTTAAGATTTCTTCATTCATCCATTTTTTCTTAGCTATTTTGCCTCTCTCCGGTAATACTTCTTGCTAGTTTGATGAATGGAGTCCCTTAACATTCCCACTGTTCATTTATATTCTGTATTTTAGCTATCGCATTGTAATCTATTTTTCACAGTCACTCTATCTTGTTGATTGCAGTTCTTTATCTATTTTCAGAACCTCTGTATTAAATCTCATGTTCTTAACCATCTTTTCCCTCTCTTTAATCTTACTTTTATTTGTCCACATAGTGGTACATGATCACTATTACAGTCAGCACCAGCATTGTCTTTACATTAATTAAAGCATTTCTAAATCTTTTATTAAATTAGTATGTAGTCAATTTGGTTGCGTATTTCTTATCAGGGCTTTTCCATGTGTACAGTCGTCTTTATGGTGGTTAAACCATGTGTTTCTAATTATCATATCATTGATATTGCCCATTCTATTAGCTTTTCCCCTCTTTCATTTCTTGTACCTAAACCATAATTCCCCACTACATCCTCCATTTTCCCCTTTCCTACTTTTGCATTAAAATCACCAAGTATTATTTTTATTTCTTGTGATCCAATTTGAGCCATCACCATTTCTATTTCGTCGTAAAAGTGTTGTATTTCTTCATCACTACTGCTTGTTGTTGGTGCATATACCTGTATAATATTTATGTCTATTGGTTTGCCTTTGATTTTTACCATAACTATTCTATCTGAAATACACAGTATCCATTAATTGACTTAGGCTGTTTTTTCGTCTAATATTATTCCTACACCTTTTTCATGTGTATCCCCTCCAGAATAAATTATTGTGTGATTGTCAGCTATAATTTTGCCCGATCCCTTCTATCTCATCTCACTAACGCCTAGTATACTCATTTTCATGCTATCCATCTCTCTTAGAACATTGGTCAACTTTCCTAGCTCATTTAATGTCCTAACATGTCAACATATAAAATGGGGTCGTCCTACCCGTATGTCATGATGACAATACGTAGGGCAACTTGTTATACAGTCTTCATTAACATAACGACAAATTACTTTTGTAACTTTTCATTATACTTCTAAACTGATGTTTAAAGAATCCCATTCCAATGAGATTAAAGCCATGTAGAAACAACTGTGAGGTATGTAAGTTATGCACATACAATTATATACCCCAGACTAGATATAATCTGGCTCCCTTTGCTTTGAGACTCATTCGGAGAGAAGACAGGACAACATGCAACCTCTCAGACTTTGCGTATTTCTGGAATTCATTGTTGTACTCAGATCTTATGGTGAGTGAACAGTTTAGTTTTTAGTTTAGTTTAGTCGACGGATCAACATCACGGCACACGAGTGCAACCCATAAGTGCTCCGTTCTTCTCATAAATCAAACCTGAGTCTGGAGTCTCTCAGCTCAGTGCACGAACTCCGTTGCATCGGCGAGGATCCTGAAATACTTTGAGTAGATTTTTAACACGACATTTTGCCCGGGCAGCAGACGTTATGCTACTCTTTTTCGATTTCCAACTGCCAAGGGATTTTTTACGGCAACAATACACACGGGCGTCCGATCTCACTACTCAGAGACCTGGGGAAATTTTTACTAGAAAGTCCACGTGAAAAAATCCCGGCCTTCACCGGGGCTTGAAACCGGGACCTCCAGCACTCGAGGCGGACACCATACCTTGAGACCACGCAGCCTCCTAGTGAACAGAGTGAACAGACATCAGTTTAACAGTGTGCATATCCAGATATACATATAACAGGCACAACGCTAGGCTTGCACGTTGTTTAAGAAAATACGAAACTGATACACACGCACCTGTATGCAAGGTGTAGACTGCGCCTGGCCATGCAGTCAGCAGGGTTAGGGTCGGCTATCCTCTCCAGGAGGGGTGAAAAGCGAAAATTAGTAGCCTGCCGATGACCCGTAGGCACCACACAAGTCAACCCCACCTCCACGTCTTTGACGTCAGCTGGGGGTTTGGTGGATGTCTTTTGTGCCCGTCTCCTCTTGTCGTTTTCTTTTGATTGGGCTGTTTCCTGGCTCGTCTGGCTTGGCTGGGTGCAGTCCTTATAAGGAATTTTTATTTGGTATTTTTGACACCTTTTCTGTGTATTGCCTGTAGAAGCTGTTCAATGTGATATTCCTTCTTGCAGTCCTTTCTTTCCTTTCACTTTGAGATCTTGCTGCTTTCGATGTCTTCTTGTGTAACCCATGGGATGGACTCCTATGGTAAGATTTTTGTCCTAAACCTACGACTGGTCTAGCAATCCGGCAGGGATCTTCATACTGCTCGTAGAAATACTAAGAAGTATAAACGGACTGACCCTAATGGATGTAGAACCAGGCAATGTTAATGGACAAGAGATAGATCATGCGATTTAAAAAAATAGCACAATGAACGTCTGCGGTTTTAATAGGGAAAAAGAAGAAACTATAGAACAATGGAAGAGATGGAAAATTGGACTGATGGAATAGTGGACACCAGAATAAAGGGGGAAGGATGCAAGGAGATCACCACAGTTACACGTTTGTCTACTCTGGAGTGGAACAGCAAGAAAGGGCAAGACACGAGGTCGGAATAGTTATTGAACCACGGCTAGCAAGAGGAATACTAGACATAAAATATATATCAGAAAGAATCATAACAGTGAGAATGAAAAGAACAAACAATTACAACATATGTACAAAAATATTGTTATACAAACAATAATGAGCAAGAATGCGAGAACTTATACGAAGACATCCATGAGTTCTAAATAAAATAGATAAGCAGGACAACATCATAGTTAATGGGAGACTTCAATGCAAGACTAGGACACAACAGAGCGGGCATTAGAAACAAACATCTTGGAGCATTTGGAGACCAACATAATGAAAGAAATGATAACGGAAGTAGACTGATAGAGCTATGCAGCCAACACGAACTCTATATAACAAATACATTCTATAAACACAAAGACTCACAAATATACACCTGGTATAAATGGAACGATCTAGATACTAAAAGCCAAATGATTTTATATTAACAAGAAATAACAGAAAGAGAAATATATTAGATGCAAGGGCAGTAGCCCAACTTAGGTATAAACACAGACCACAAAGCAGTCGTTGCCACAATAAGAACATCAGTAGAAGGAAGCAAAGACAAGGAAAATACAGGCCATGCGAATCAGTAAACTTAAAAACCTCAAAGACGAGGCAGTGAGGGAAAATTATGATAACAAGCTAACTGAAATCTTCGTAAAATTGCATATAGAAAGAAAGACAGTGGAAGAAGAATGGGAGATGTTCAAATCAAGCATTTTAAATACTGCAAAGATAACATGTGGAACATGAAAAAACGCAAAACACGGATAAAGAAAATAACAAGTTGGTGGAATGCTGAAGTAAAGCAAAGCTGTAAAAGACCAAAAAGAAAAAATATAAAAAGTGGTCAAAGGGGAAACAGGAATGCGATTACATAGGATATATAATAGCGAGAAGAAATTGAATATAAATAGTAAAGAGAGAAAAACAAAAAGGCTGAAAGAGAGTATTGAGAAACTCTAAATAAAAACCTACAAGGAGGCAACTTGAAACTTCTATAAAAAGATAAGTGCAGTGACAACCAGAAGAGAACCCTTTGATCCTGAAATAGGTAACACGAAAATGGAGACCAATAAGTGAACAAAAACAAATCCTAAAAAGATGGAAACAGTACTTCGAACAACTTCTCAACATGCCATCAGATGTCACAGGAAGTCAAGAAACCGACACAGATGCTGTGAGTTTATTTCTAGGGGTTACATCTGTTAGAATGTAACACCCAGTTAAGAGGAATTTAATTGTCTGAGGAATATTATCAGGGTAAGCCCAAAGGGATGGGTTCCTATCCTCTATCAAGATCACATTCTGGAAGCTAAATTTTATTGGCTCGTACCCCCACGTGAAGATACTAAGGATGTTTTGTATCTACCGAATTCATGAAGAAAAAAATATATAGATGTAAGTTTTAAGCTTCTTGGAAAGGTGTGGAACCACGGACTGTTGCCACTACACCAAAATTGGATGCCCTTTTCTATCACATGGGGAAAAGGTGCTAGTGTGCAGGTGTCCGCCCTCATACGGTCTAAATAATATGGTCACATATGATTTATAATACACAAGTATGGGATAGACCAGACCAACAATATCCTGACAAAACATTCACAGTATAAACAGGACATACAGTGACATCACATAATTTTGTGTTTACAAACAATATGTAAGGAATCAATCAACAAATGGTCTTGTAATATAAAGTGTAATAAAATCACAAAAAATATTGACAACCAAATATATTATTTTTACATGGAGTACATCTCTAGGAAAAATATGGTCAGGTTTACAAAAGAATACCAACTGATTGTGAATGCATAATTATGGAAACAGAAATCCAACAGTTGATTTATCCAACAAAATACATTAAAAGTATCATAATGCATCACTAAGTAGATACCACTTTACAAAAAAAGGATATATTATATCTCCGGTGTCAGCTGATATCTGCCGGTAGGTACTTCAGTTGTATATATTCTATTCTTCCTGGAACCAGTTTTCTATCAGAGGGCATCACTGTGAGTGAGGGTATGGTAGGATCTTCAGTAGGATCATCAGGATTCTCAGTGGGTTCATGGGTTAGATGGGTGAGATTCTTGCAGGATGGGGGTGGTGAATGATGCAAGGAGAATGGGCTGTACGAATATTTGGGCTGGCAACAGATGGACATGACATATATGTTTACGCCCTCAGCAACCAGACCGCATCTTCAGAACAGTAGGCTTTCAGTTAACCGCCCCATCTGATAGTCCAAACAAAATACAACTTCATAAGCATTTTGCTACATATTATCAGTAAAGCTATAAACATGTCACAAAAAAAATATCATAAAAGACAGGAAAATAAGAGAAGAGAATAAGACAATAAGAGAGGGGAAGCATGTGTCCTCCTCAATAGTGAGGTCACATCCCTCTTATCTGTATAGATGGCATTCAATCCATCATATCATGCTGGAGGTCCTGATGGGATCACTATTGGTGCAACCAGGACAAATGAAATAAAATAGTTACACTATTAGACCAGGGAATCTGAATGGTGATAAGGTATCTGGTTATAATAAATTAAGTTGATTCAAAGTCATCCAGGATGTACCAGACATGGTTGTACAGGAAGGTAGGTTGTGTAGAGGCATCATGTGATTAAGATAAAGGTATATTGTGATGAAAGTGGTTGAACTAGAAGCATACTATGGTAGATGCATGGGAAAGGTGCATGTAGTGACACTTCCTAGTAGGCAGAGATAGCTTTGAGACTGTTGCTGATAAGACAGGGTGTGTTGAGATTGAATGTAATGTTGAGTTAATGGTCAACCTCATAAAATCATCATCATCACTGTCATCATCAGGTGCCTGTAAATCATCTCATACTATTTTCTCTGGGTTCAACTTAGATCTTCAATGCCTATCACCATCATCATCTCATCATGTTTGATATAACTGCCTTATACGCGTTATGTATTTGACATACGCACTGATTTAAACAATAGGTCTGGTCTTTCCCGCGGTCTCTTCTAAGCAAAGGGCCGGAGGACGACATTGTTAAACCACCCAAGATGCAGGTTATCTCATGCACATAGATAGAAATGGGCTGTTTTCCAATCATATTTCAGACATAAATGGCATGCCCTTGACCGTAAGAACCACCTAATCATCATATGACTACGTAAGGTTGTCGGTGTGTGCAACGTCCGGCTAACATTTGGGTATATGGTGCAACTCTTATTAATGAGCATTTATTCTCAAACCAAACATGACACTTTCACAAAACATATTCAGGGGAAAAATGTGAATAACAGAATAACAAGATACATATACATCCCTACAGGTGTGAGTCAGTGTACATGGTTTTAAAGAGATAGACTCTTAATCTACATTTCCTCTGTGAAAGCATCAATTGTTCAGCAAGTACATTTGAAAAGTACATTATTCATAATATTGAGAAAAGTAAATATATACAGATTGTAACATAATATAAGGGAATATTCTTCCATTGGCATATTGTCAACAAAATATACAGAAATCTTCTTTTAGTCGCATATGTAACCGACTATAAGAGATATAGTGATATACTTTAGCTAGCACGTGTTAACGAAAATAGATGCATACTATGTGACAGCACATGGCAACAGAATGAAACACCAATACTCTTTAGCCACATATGTAAAAGAGTATAAAGAAATATTACTTTAGCCGCATATTGTGAAAGAACTTAAGAAATATTCTTTACTAGTCGATTGGCCACCAAATGTAAGATAAATTCTTTAGTAATAAATCGCAAATGAATGTTTAGCTGAGGATCCAACTAACAAGTGCAGTAAACAGAAAACATGGCGCTTGTTTTCAATCCCACAAGAACAACAAAGTTAGACTATGATCATTTGTAACATTTAAACAGTACATCACATTATAATAAATATAACCATTGTATTCCCTTACTTCAAGAATCAATTGGTCACACAATGAAGCTTTGCCTGCCGGAGGACCCAGACACCTGCTAGGCTTGAACACAACATGTCAACTCACAATCTAAAGTGAGAGTCATCATTTCCTGTTCCCCCACAATTGCCTCTAGAGGATTTCCGCTCGCTGTTTCCGGCTGTAGGCCACCGCCTGCATAATGTTTCTTATGTCTGTATCGGCTGCTTAGGCGATGTGGGGGTATGGAGTGCCGTTGTCGTCAGAACTATGAAGTCGAAGCTCTGAGTTGGCTGGGAATATCTCACAGATGCCACCGAAGAACTAGAACCAAACATACTCAAGAAGAAATTATAGAAGCCGTAGATTAGCCCCATTGAACAAATCATCAGGACAAGATGAAATACCAAATGAACTAATTAAAGCAGCAAGAGAAATAGAACAGCATCGCTACATAGACTATTCAAACCCATTTGGATAGAACAACAGACACCACGAGACTTGGAACGCCATAATTATCCCAATTTGGGAAAATCACAAGGCAGCAAAAGAGACTGCACACAATACAAAGGCATTTCACTGTTGCATAATTCTTGAAAGATGATTAAGAACTATAATAGAACCCCAGCTAAGCGTAAACACAACTTGGAGTTAGGAAAAACAAAGGTTGACAGTATGCCATTTTTGCTCTTAGACAACATATAAAAAAATCAATCGATTCAATGAACCACTTTAGTTAGCCTTTGTTCGCCAGAAAAGACATTTGATAAAGTAGATAGAAACAAGCTGTGGGAAATCCTTAAACAATATGGAGTGAGTACTCAATCTAACGAACCTATGTAGAAGCTTATACAACAACAGTGAATGCATAGTTAGAGCAAATTGGAGGAAACTCAGAAACCTTCACCATAAGATCTGGAGTACGACAAGGTTGTGTCCTGTCCCCTCTTTGTTCATAACATATATAGACAACATATGTAAGAAACCAGCCAAACAGAGACCGCAAGAACACCGCATGACGAGAAAACAGAAGAAGAACCATTTGCAAATCTAACCATTAGAGAACTCCTGTTTGCGGACGACCAAGCACTAAACAAAATCAGAAGCTGAATTACAAGACCACATGAATAGTCTAAACGAAATGTGTAGGGAACATAACATGAAAATTAGCACAAGCAAAACAGAGGTAATGACTATTACTAAAGAAGAAAAACAACAACAATTCACCTAAATGAACATCCCTTGAAACAAGTAAGAGTTTCAAGTACCTAGGAAGTATAATATCATCAAATGGCAAATCAGAAGACGAGATCGAAAATAGATGCAATAAGGCAAACCAACTCATTGGACAAATGGCACCAATACCACAGAACAAACATGTATCAATAACTACCAAGAAAGCACTTTACAATACAATCTTCCTACCAACTCTATGCTACCAATGCCAAACCTGGACAATGACAGAAAAAGAGAAAAGAAAAATCACAGCAACAGAAATTAGATTCCTGAGAAGAATACTCAATGTATAAAGAAGATGATAAGATCAGAAATGAAGAAATCAGGACTACAGTGGGGGTTATAGCATGCACTAGATTCTATTAGAAAAGCAGCAAGTCAATAGCTTTGCCATGCAAGTAGGTTACCAACTAACAGTATACCAACAACAAACAATGATGTACAGACCAACAGGGAAACAGAGGAAGAGGCCGACGACGTAAACGTTGGACGCAGGGAATTACAGAGTCCGATGGGAATATCGATACATGAAAGCCCATAAAGGGCACTCTCCCGCTGTTTATACTTCACCTTGACACCGCAAGATACAATCGGAACATGATGAGATGAGAGTTGAGACACATGCACACACACACACCCACACACACACACACATATATATATATATATATATATATAATATATCTATATATATATTATATATATATATATTTATATATATATATATATATATATATATATATATATATTCATTCATTCATTAGGGGGAAACCACAGAGATGTGGATGTTAAGAGTACCAAAGTCTATAACGACGACTGCTTCGAAAAGGTTAAAAACGTACAACTTTATTTATACTTAAATATGAAATGTGGCAAACATGATTCTTTGGTCATGAAATGAGAAGAGAACATGGAGATAATCGTGTACACGTGAACAGAGGCAGATGCAGATCGAGAGAAATGATGCTGGGTGGACTGAGTCGGTTTTACGAGGAATGTGAGCAGAAGAGGTAATCCGTCTGTTTCAGAAGACGTCACATCAAGTTCCAGGAATACTGGATTACTTGATGCTGGTGAACTGCGTGACTGTGGTATGCACAGACAATAACGACAGGCGGTGTGCTCTTTAACGGGCATCATTGGCATCGTAACTAGGACACCCTGACGCACCGTTCATCACGCTCACAGTATTATCACAGCATTTATAACGTCACATTGAATATGAAAAGTGTCCGGGAGATGCGGCCATCGTCGTTTCACCTGAATGCCTGAAGAAAATGTAAATTAGTCCGACATAGAAGAGAGGATGGTCAGGAAATTATGGAAGCAGCAAACGACATTGCAGCATCGAACCACACACGCGTTCAAGTTCATTCAAGTTGGCTTTGAACTGTCCTAAAATGTATTGACAATCTGAGCCCAGCTAAGGTTCTTGTAACACACATCGACTGTGTCCTTCAGTGTATAGATTATTCAAGTATTAATATGTGTTTTCACATACCGATAGACATCTGAGCACTTCAAGTGGCACATTGATGAGTGTGTTGATGTTTTCACATGTCTATCTATACACATCATCACCTCTCTCCAACTCCAATTCTACCATTAAACTTAGCTTCATATTTTCTAAGGACAAAGGTTAGATTCTGGATCTGACAGTCTAATAGATCCTTCAGCGTTTCTTGGAGAAATGTCAACTTACTGGATCGTGACAGCCACATTAGACCCCTTCTACATTTTCTAGACAGGGGTTTTTCTTATTTGACTGAAATTCTCATTAGACCCATCATCGTTTCCTTCGGCAGAGGTCAACTTACTGCATTGATGAATTCCGCTATGTCATGTTGCAAAAAAGCGGTTTCCGTCTCCGCTTGCTTGGGATTAACATTGTAAATTAATACACTGTATAATATTTACATACTAACTTTAGCAGTACAATGTCCAGTACTAAATAGTTGCCTCAAGTTGGCTCTAACCAATTCACAAAGTTAAAGACACCTCTCAACAATAACTGATCATATATAAGTTACTATCCAGTTAATACTACCGAATCTTATGTTACTTGTCCACTTAATACTACCGAATGTTCTGTTCCGATTAGTGCAGTTAGTGACATACCCAAATATGCTGTACATGGTCGAAAATTGGTTCAAAACTCCTAAAAAATAAACCTTAAACATCAAATTTAGAAAACTTAAAGCTCCCAAACCAAAATTATGTTAGACAACTAAAAAATGCAGCCATTAAACACGTTTACCAAACTTCCTGATCCGGACTCACTACGCCTTACGAACAAAGACAGCTCATATGTATTTGATAAACATGTGCAAAGTCAAAAAATCTCGAGTCAAGATCAACATAATCCCGTGGTTCACTAGCGAAGTTATCGAAATCATGAGCACACAAAAATAAAGATTTTATCCATTACCGCAGACTAAAAATAAAGTTAAAATAAAAAATTCGTAGGATAAGAAAAAAAAGATCATTTCAAAATTTAGATTCTAGAAACACGCTTCAGAGTCAGCAATACCAAACTCTATAAACATGCGAGGATTCCAGTTTAATTCTTCATCAGAAATAGACAATCTAAAGTCCTCAATACCAGACCAGTAATGTAATTAAATTCACTGCCATCATTCTGTGAGGGAAAGTGCGCTAGAACTTATCCCCCTGAGATTCCCTTTGATGTCTGTTGCAGAAATGTAGAAATATCTCTCGAATCTCAAAGCAACAAACTCACAAGCCTAGATGTATCAGTAATAGAATTCTTCGCTGTGCCGCACCAATATTAGTGAGTCCGTAACGTTCATAAATAAACATGCCTGCCAAAAATACTTCCACCCGCCCTTAAAGTTGTAAAGTTATCCTCCACTTAAAAAAGCCTCAACTGATAATTTGCGTCATGGGTAATGAGAGGCTCTATTTTCCTTATATCGTCGCTATCAAAGCCATTAGAAAAAACACATGCATAAAATATCACAAACATCATCTTAATTAACAACGATCTAATATTGACAATAAATCTGGGGTTTCGCTAATAATCTGACCATAGCCCCTTAAAAAAATGACCGATAACTGGATCTTGTAATCATCATGAAAACATCGGTGGAGCAGTATAGTTAGACTTTAAAAAAGCCTTTGATATGGTAGATCATGATATGTTTAATTTGAAAACTTAAAACAAATGAAGACTAGCACAAATAGGATGAACCTAATTATGTCATTCTTATCTGACAGACAACAAGTAGTGTTCCTCAATACTGTCAATCAAGACCCCATACAACTTAATGTTGATGTGCCTCAGAGCTCAATACAGGCCGCTGCTATTTGCAGTGTATATTAACGATCTTCCATTATACCTCAATACATCGTGTGACCTATTTGCGAAACGACTGAATATTTAAACTAGTCAAGAGCGCCTGTGACTTAGAGAGCTCCTTACAAAACGAACTTGACAACCTTAGAAGGGAGCAATGAAAACGCATCTAATAACATCGAATAAAACCAAATCCATGCAAATAACGACCGACAAATACTACAAGACCCTAGCATAACGGGGACCCCGCTCGGACTCCACTGGACACGTACATAACTTAATGTAAATTAACATAAACCATTACCAAGAAAATAGCACACAAAACTTTACAACTTGCTAAAAATCAGCACAATCCGGACTAAAAGCAAACGAAAAAAAATATTATAACATCCTAATACAATACATCTCGATTATGTTCACAGTCTGGGATGGTTGCCCTAAATCTAACTATGAAAACGACTGTGTTCCCTTCACACGCCCTACACGTCTAGTTTCTAGGATAAAGCACGTTGAAAGTAATAAATATACAGACCTTATAAGGACTTCTCCACTTCGAAAGCCCTTTCTTTTTTTTAACAAAACAAATTAGTGGATAAAATTATATCTGAAAATACCCCAGTGTATCTTCTACCGTTAAATTCAATCTAATGCCAATGAACAGCAAGCGCTTAAATCATTACAGCCTTCATAGCCTAGATTGATAATACAAAAAACGTGTTTGCCTAGTTTCTCGGTGCTATCGTGAATAGCCTTCTACAGATCTGAAAACTCCAATGATACCTACACAATCAACGAAAACTCTTTCAATATTTACTTTAAACCGACTATTGCCTCCACTAAGTAACCTATACTGGTATCATTTTTCACTACATTCTCACTGTATGTGTGTGAGCGAGTACAGGGGTGAGAGTGTGAGTGAGAAAGAGTGTGAGTGGAAGAATTAGTATGAGTGAGAGTGAGAGTAGTATGCTATGCGCACGTTGCCTGTCGTGAGTGTTGTTAAAAGTGAGTAATGTGTGATGGACATATGTGTAAGAGATTTAGTTACGAGAATGAGTGAATCTGAGAGAGTGGGCGTGGTGTGTTCTGTCTGTGTGATAGAGTGTGAAAGTTAGTGAGTGAGTGTGAGTAGAGAGGTTCAGTGAGTAATTGAGTGAGCTTGAGGGAGTGAGAGAGAATTGTGGGGGTATGCTTGTATGTGCGCGAATGAGTGAGTGTGAGAGCGAGGAGTGTGTCAAAGAGAGAGAGTGAGTGAATGCGAGAGTGCATTGCACTCTCGCATTCACTCACGCTCTCTCTTTGACACACTCACTCGCTCTCACACTCACTCATTCGCGCACATACAAGCATACCCCCAAATTCTCTCTCACTCCCTCAAGCTCACTCACTTACTCACTGACTCTCTAACTCACACTCACTCACTAACTTTCACACTCTATCACACAGACAGACACACAAACACGCCCACTCTCTCAGATTCACTCATTCTCTAACTAAATCTCTTACACATATGTCCACACACACTTACTCACTTTTACACTCACACAGGCACACGCGCATGCATACTCTCTCACTCTCACTCATACTAATTCTTCCACTCACACTCTTTCTCACTCACACTCTCACCCACTGTCTCGCTCACACACATACAGTGAAGAATGATAGTGGAAAAATGATACCAGTAGGTGACTTATGGAGGCATATAGTCGTTTAAAGTAAATATTGAAAGAGTTTTCGGTTGATTGTGTAGGGATTCATTGGAGTTTTCAGATCTGGTAGAAGGCTATTCCACAAATGAGCACCAGAATATGCGAAACAAGTTTTGTATTAGTCAAATCTAGGCTTAGGAAGCTGTAATGAATTTAAGCGCTTGCTGTTCATTGCATTAGATTGAATTAACGGTAGAAGATACACTGGGGTATTTTCAGATATAATTTTATTCACTAATTTGGTTTTGTTAAAAAAAGAAAGGGCTTTCGAAGTGGTAGAAGTCTTAATAAGTCTGTATAATTTATTACTTTCAACGTGCTTTATCCTAGAAACTAGACGTGTAGCGCGGTTTTGAAGCGAACACAATCGTTTCATATTAGATTTAGGGCAACCATCCCAGACTGTGGAACAATAATCGAGAGGTGATTGGATATAGGATGCATATAATAATTTTCGTGTGCTTTCATCCAAAAAGTGCTGAATTTTAGCAAGTTGGTAAACTTTGTGTGCTATTCTCTTGGTAATGTTTTATGTTAATTTACATTAATTATAAGTAACGTGTCCACGTGGAGCCCGAGCGGGGTCCCAGTTATGGCTAGGGTCTGTAGTATTTGTCTGGTCATTATTAGCATGGATATGGTTTTATCGATGTTAATTAACATGCGATTTTCATTGCTCCATCTACTAAGGTTGTCAAGTTCGTTTTGTAAAGAGCTCTCTAAGTCACAAAGGCTCTCTTGACTAGTGTAAATAGTGCAGTCGTCCGCAAATAGGTCACACGAAGTATTGAGGTATAAAGGAAGATCGTTAATATACACTGCAAATAGCAGCGGACCTAGTATTGAGCCCTGAGGCACAACAACATTAAGTTGTATGGGTCTTGATTGACAGTTATTGAAGGACACTACTTGTTGTCTGTCAGATAAAAATGACATAATTAGGTTCATCATATTGGTGCTAGTCTTCATTTGTTTTAATTTTCAAATTAAAATATCATGATCTACCATATCAAAGGCTTTTTTAAAGTCTACAAATACTGCTCCACAAATGTTGTCATTGATGATACAAAGATTCCAGTTATCGGTCATTTTTTTAAGGGCACTATGGCAAGAATATTTAGGACGAAACCCAGATTTATTGTCAATTATTAGATCGTTGTTAATTAAATGATGTTGTGATATTTTATGCATGTGTTTTTCTAATGGCTTTGATAGCGACGATAGTAAGGAAAATAGAGCTATAATTACCCAAGACGCAAATATCAGTTGAGCCATTTTTAAGTGGAGGATAAACTTTAGCAACTTTAAAGGCGGATGGAAAGTAGTTTTTGGACAGGCACTGGTTATATATGAACGTTAAGACTCACTAATAATTGGTGCAGCACACCGAAGAATTCTATTACTGATACCATCTAGGCCTTCTGAATTTGTTGCTTTGAGATTCGAGAGATATTTACAAAATTCTGCAACAGACATCAAGGGAATCTCAGGGGAATATTTCTAGAGCACTTCCCTTCACAGAATGATGGCAGTGAATTTAAATTACATACTGAGTCTGGTATTGAGGACTTTAGATTGTCTATTTCTGACTGAAAGAATTAACTGAAATCCTCGCATGTTATAGAGTTTGGTATTGCTGACTCTGAAGCGTGTTTCTACAATCAAAATTTTGAAATGATCTTTCTTTATCCTACGAATTTCATATTTAACTTTATTTCTTAGTCTGCGGTAATTGATAAAATCTTTATTTTTGTGTGCTCATGATTTCGAGAACTTCGCTAGTGACCCACGGGGACTTATGTTGATTCTTGACTCGAAATTCTTTGACTTGCACATGTTTATCAAATACATAGTAGACTGTCTTTGTCCAGTAAGCTAGTGCATCATCCGGATCAGGAAGTTGGTAAACATGTTCAATGGCTGCATTTTTTAAGTCGTCTAACATAAATTTTGGTTGAGAGCTTTAAAGTTTCTAAATTTGATGTTTAAATGTTTATTTTTAGGAGTTTTGAACCCAATTTTCGACCATGTACAACATATTGGGTAATGGTCACTAACTGCACTAACAGGAACAGAACATTCGGTAATATTAACTGGACAAGTAAACATAAGAACATTCGGTAATATTAACTGGACAAGTAACATATATATGATCAATTATAGTTGAGGAGGTGTCTTTAACTCTTGTGAAATTGGTTAGACCAACTTGAGGCAAACTATTTACTACTGACATTGTACACTGCTAAACGTAGTATGTAAATATTATACAGTGTAGTTAATTTACAATGTTAATCCCAAGCAAGCGGAGACGGAAAACCGCTTTTTGCAACATGACATAGCGGAATTCATCAAATGCAGTAAGTTGACCTCTGCCGAAGAAACGACTGATGGGTCTAATGAGACTTTCAGGTCCAATAAGAAAACCCCTGTCCTAGAAAATGTAGAGGGGTCTAATGTGGCTGTCACGTCCAGTAAGTTGACATTTTTCCAAGAAACGGCTGAAGGATCTATTTAGACTGTCAGATCCAGTAATCTAACCTTTGTCCTAGAAAATATGAAGCTAAGTTTAATGGTAGAATGGAGTTGGAGAGAGGTGATGATGTGTATAGATAGACATGTGAAACACATCAACACACTCATCAATGTGCCACTTGAGTGCTCAGATAGTCTATCGGTATGTGAAACACATACTTAATACTTTGAATATCCTATACACTGAAGGACACAGTCGATGTGTGTTACAGAACCTTAGGCTGGGCTCAGATTGTCAATACATTTTTAGGACAGTTCAAAGCCAACTTGAATGAACTTGAACGCGTGTGTGGTTCGATGCTTGCAATGTCGTTTGCTGCTTCCATAATTTCCTGACCATCCTCTCTTCTTATGTCGGACTAATTTACATTTTCTTCAGGCATTCAGGTGAAACGACGATGGCCGCATCTCCCGACACGTTTTCATATTCAATGTGACGTTATAAATGCCTGTGATAATACTGTGAGCGTGATGAACGGTGCGTCAGGGTGTCCTAGTTACGATGCCAAATGCTGCCCCGTTAAAGAGCACACCGCTGTCGTTATTGTCTGTGCATACCACAGTCACGCAGTTCACCAGCATCAAGTAATTCCAGTATTCCTGGAACTTGATGTGACGTCTTCTGAAACAGACGGATTACCTCTTCTGCTCACATTCCTCGTTAAAACCGACTCAGTCCACCCAGCATCATTTCTCTCGATCTGCATCTGCCTCTGTTCACGTGTACACGATTATCTCCAATGTTTCTCTTCTCATTTCATGACCAAAGAATCATGTTTGCCACATTTCATATTTAAGTATAAATAAAGTTGTACGTTCTTTAACCTTTTCGAAGCAGTCGTCGTTATAGACTTTGGTACTCTTCAACATCCACATCTCTGTGGTTTCCTCCCTAATGAATGAATGAATATATATATATATATATATATATATATATATATATAAATATATATATATATATATATATATATATATATATATATATATAATATATATATATATGTGTGTGTGTGTGTGTGTGTGTGTGTGTGCATGTGTCTCATCTCATCTCATCATGTTCCGATGTATCTTGCGGTGTCAAGGTGAAGTATAAAACAGCGGGGAGAGTGCCCGCTTATGGGCTTCATGTATCGATATTCCCATGGACTCTGTTATTCACTGCGTCCATCGTTACGTGGTCGGCCTCTTCCTCTGCTTCCCTCTGGTCTGTACATCATTGCTTGTTGTGGTATACTGTTAGTTGGTAACCTACTTGCATGGCCAACCATTTGACTTGCTGCCTTCTAATAAATTCTAGTGCAGCTATAAACCCCTACTTTAGTCCTGATTTCTTCATTTCTGATCTGATCTCCTTCTTGATACATTGAGTATTCCTTCTCAGGAATCTCATTTCTGTTGTTGTTATTTTCTTTTCTCTTTTTCTGTCATTGTCCAGGTTTGGCATGGTAACATAGAGTTGGTAGAAGATTGTGTCTGTAAGTGCTTTCTTAGTAGTTATTGATACATGTTTGTTCTTTAGTATTGGTGCCATGTGTCCAATGAGTTGGTTTGCCTTATTGCATCTATTTCGATCTCGTCTTCTGATTTGCATTTGATGATATTATACTTCTCTAGGTACTTGAAACTCTTTACTTGTTTCAAGGGATGTCGTTTAGGTGAATTGTTGTTGCTTTTTCTTCTTTATTAATAGTCAGTACCTCTGTTTTACATGTGCTAATTTTCATGTTATGTTCCCTACACATTTCGATTAGACTATTCATGTGGTCTTGTAATTCAGCTTCTAATTTTGATATTAGTACTTGGTCGTCCTCAAACAGGGAAGTTCTCTAATGGTTAGATTTGCAGATGGTTCTTCTTCTATGTTCTCGTCATGTAGGTGTTCTTGCGTTCTCTGTTTGGCTGGTTTCTTACATATGTTTGTCTATATATGTTATGAAACACGCAGAGGGGACAGGGACACAACCTTGTCGTACTCCAGGATCTTATGGTGAAGGGTTCTGAGTAGTCCTCCAGTTGCTCTCACTATGCATTCACTGTTGTTGTATAAGCTTCTACATAGGTTCGTTAGATGTAGTACTCACTCCATATTGTTTAAGGATTTCCCACAGCTTGTTTATATCTACTCTATCAAATGTCTTTTCTTGGTCGACAAGGCTAACTAAAGTGGTTCATTGAATTCGATTGATTTTTTTATATGTTGTCTAAGAGCAAAAATGGCATCTGTCAACCTTTGTTTTTCCTAACTCCAAGTTGTGTTTCGCTTAGCTGGGGTTCTATTATAGTTCTTAATCATCTTTCAAGAATTATGCAACAGTGAAATGCCTTTGTATTGTGTGCAGTCTCTTTTGCTGCCTTTGATTTTTCCAAATTGGGATAATTATGGCGTTCCCAAGTCTCGTGGTGTCTGTTGTTCTATCCAAATGTGGTTGAATAGTCTATGTAGCGATGCTTTTTCCTATTTCTCTTGCTGCTTTAATTAGTTCATTTGGTATTTCATCTTGTCCTGATGATTTGTTCAATGGGGCTAATCTAACGGCTTCTATAATTTCTTCTTTGAGTATGTTTGGTTCTAGTTCTTCGGTGGCATCTGTGAGATATTCCCAGCCAACTCACAGCCTTCGACTTCAGAGTTCTGACCAAAACCGCACTCCATACACCCACATCGCCTAGCAGCCGATACGGACATAATAAACATTATGCAGGCGGTGGGCTAAAGCAGCGGAAAACAGCGAACAGAACCCCTCTAGGCGCAATTGTGGGGGAAAAGGAAATGATGGCTCTCACTTTGATTGTTAGTTGTTCACATGATGCGGTGAAGCCAAGCAGGTGTTCTAGTCCTCGGGCAGGCAAAGCTTTCATTGTGTGGCATAATCAATTCTTGAAGAAGGTAATACAAAGGTTTATATTTATTATAATGCTGATGTACTGTTTAAACTGTTTACAAATGATCATAGTCTAACTTTGTGTTCCTGTGGGATTGAAAACAAGCGCCATGTTTTCGGATACTGCACTTGTTAGTTGGATCCTTCAGCTAAACATTCTGTTGCTATTTATTACTAAAGAATATTATCTTACATTTTGTGACAAATCTACTAGTAAAGAATATTTCTTAATTCTTTTACGATATGCGGCTAAAGTAATATTTCTTTATACTCTTTACATATGTGGCTAAAGAGTATTAGTGTTTTGATTCTGTTGCCATGTGCTAGCAAAATAATATTCCTTATATTTTGTTGCCATGTGCTAGCAAAATAATATTTCTGTATATTTTGTGACAATATGCCAATGAAGAATATTCCCTTTATATTCTGTTAAATCTGTGTATATTTACTTTTCTCAATATATGAATAATGTGCTTTTCAAATGTACTTGCTGAACATTGATGCTTTCACAGAGGAAATGTAGATTAAGAGTATGTCTCTTTAAAACCATGTAAACTGACTCACACCTGTAGGGATGTATATATCTTGTGATTCTTGTATTTACATTTTTCCCCTGAATATGTTTTAGGAAATTGTCATGTTTTGTTCTGAGAATAATTGCTCATTAATAAGAGTTGCACCATATACCCAAAATGTTAGCCGGACGTTGCACACACCGACAGCCTTACGTAGTCACATAGTGGTTCTTACGGTCAAGGGCATGCCATTTATGTTCTGAAATATGATTGGATAACAGCCTATTGGTTGACTATGTGCATGAGATAACCTGCAATCTTGGGTGGTTTAACAATGTCGTCCTCCAGCCCTTTGCTTAGAAGAGACCGCGGGGAATGACCAGACCTGTTGTTTAAATCAATGCTTATGCTAAATACATAACTAATTTAAAGGCACTCACATAAACTCAGGAGATAAATATATTCTCATTTGTGAGGGTTGTAAAATGGGATGGTTAAAGAAGATTACTGGGGTGTGGAGGAAAAGCTATAATCTTTCCCTCTTGATATAAAAAGGCAGTATATCAATACATGATGATGATGATATGATGATGATGATGGATGATGATGATGATGATGATGACGATGATGATGATGATGATGATGATGGATGATGATGTAGATAGGCATTTGAAGATCGAAGCTGAACCCAGAGTATGAGCTTATTTATAGGCACCTGATGATGACAGTGATGATGATGATTTTATAAGGTTGACCATTAACTCAAACTTACATCCATCTCAACACACCCTGTCGTATCAAGCAACAGTCTCAACCTATCTCCGGCTTACTAGGAAGTGTCACTACATGCACCTTTCCCATGCATCTACCAGAGTATGCATCTAGTTCAACCCACTTTCATCACAATATACCTGTATCTTAATCACATCATACCTCTACCACAACCTAACTTCTTCCCACATGTCTGTTACCTCCTGGATGACTTTGAATCAACTTAATTTAATATAACCAGATAACCTGATCACAATCAGACTCCATGGTCTTAAAGTGGATTATCTTATTTCATTGTCCTGGTTGCACCATGAGTTGATCCCATCAGCACCATACAGCATAATATGATGGATTGAATGCCATCATATACAGATAAGAGGATATGACCTCACTATTAAGGAGACACATGCTTCCCTCTCTTATTGCCTTATTCTCTTCTTTTGTTTCTCTTTTTTTTCTTGATTGTTTTTTTTGGGACATGTTTTATGCTTTACTGATATGTAAATGTTAGCCAAATGCTTATGAAGTTGTATTTTGTTTGGACCGTCAGGATGGGGCGGTGTAAATGAAAGCCTACTGTTGTGAAGATGCGGTCTTGGTTGCTGAGGGCAGTAAACTTGTATGTCATGTCCATCTTTGGCCAGCCCAAATAGTACATCCCATTTCCTTGCATCAGCCACTACCCCCATACCTACTAAGATCTCACCCATGAAACCCATGAATCCACTGAGAATTCCTGATGATCCTAATTGAAGACTTTATCACCCGTCACTTACATAAGAGATGATCCTCTGCTAGAGAACCTGGTTCCAGGGAAGAAGCAGAATCATATACAACTGAAGTACCTACCGGCAGATATCAGCTGCAACCGGAGATATAAATATCCTTTTTTTTTGTAAAGTGGTATCTATTTAGTGATGCATTATGATACTTTAATGTATTTTGGATAAATTCCATGTTGGTTTTTTATCTCCCCATAATTATGCATTCACATCAGTTGGTATTCTTTGTAAACCTGACCATGTTTTTTCCCAGAGATGTACTCTATGTGAAAATAATATTTTAGTTGTCATACTTTTGATTATTACACTTTATGTTGCCAGACCAGTTTGTTGATTGATTCTTACAGAATGTGTGTAAACATAAATATTATGTGATGTCACTGTATGTCCTGTTTATACTGTGAATGTTCTGTCATGATATTGTGTGTCCTGGTCCATCACATACTTGTGTTGTTTAATAAAGCATAAATGATAATACTATGTAGACCGCATGAGGGCGGACACCTGCACACTAGCACCTTTTCCCCTGTGATAGAAAGGGCATCCAGTTTTTGGGATAGTGGCAACAGTCCGTGGTCTCCACACCTTCCCAAGAAGCTTAAACTTATATCTATATTTTTTTTTTCTTCATTAATTCGTGTTGATACAACACATCCTTAGTATCTTCACGTGGGGTACGAGCTATAAAATTTAGCTTCTAGAAGGTGATTTTGATAGAGGATAGGAACCCATCCCCTTTGGGCATACCCTGATAATATTCCTCAGATAACTAAATTCCTCTTAAGTGGGTGTTACATTCCAACAGATGTAACCCCTAGAAATAAACTCACAGCATCTGTGTCGGTTTCTTGACTTCCTGTGACATCTGATGGCATGTTGAGAAGTTGTTCGAAGTACTGTTTCCATCTTTTTAGGATTTGTTTTTGTTCACTTATTGGTTCTCCATTTTCGTTGTTACCTATTTCAGTTGGATCAAAGGGTTCTCTTCTGGTTGTCACTGCACTTATCTTTTTATAGAAGTTTCAAGTTGCCTCCTTGTAGTTTTTATTTAGAGTTTCTCAATACTCTTTTCAGCCTTTTTGTTTTTCTCTCTTTACTATTATATTCAATTTCTTCTCGCTATTATATATCCTATGTAATCGCATTCCTGTTTCCCCTTTGACCACTTTTTATATTTTTTTCTTTTGGTCTTTTACAGCTTTGTTTACTTCAGCATTCCACCAACTTGTTATTTTCTTTATCCGTGTTTTGCGTTTTTTCATGGTTCCACATGTTATCTTTGCAGTATTTAAAACGCTTGATTTGAACATCTCCCATTCTTCTTCCACTGTCTTTCTTTCTATATGTAATTTTACAACAATTTCAGTTAGCTTTGTTTCATAATGTTCCCTCACTGCCTCGTCTTTGAGGTGTTTTAAGTTTACTGATTCGCATGGCATGTATTTTTCTTTGTCTTTGCTTCCTTCTACTGGTGGTTCTTATTGTGGCAACGACTGCTTTGTGGTCTGTGTTTATACCTAAGTTGGGCACTGCCCTCGCATCTAATATATTGCTCTTTCTGTTATTTCTTGTTAATATAAAATCAGTTTGGCTTTTAGTATCTAGATCGTCCCCTTTATACCAGGTGTATATTTGTGAGTCTTTGTGTTTATAGAATGTATTTGTTATATAGAGTTCGTTTTGGCTGCATAGCTCTATCAGTCTACCTTCCGTTATCATTTCTTTCATTATGTTGGTCTCCAAAATGCTCCAAGATGTTTGTCCTATGCCCGCTCTGTTGTGTCCCAGTCTTGCATTGAAGTCTCCCTTTACTATGATGTTGTCCTGCTTATCTATTTTATTTAGAACGTCATGGATGTATTCGTATACATTCTCGCATTCTTGCTCATTATTGTTTGTATTACATGTTGCGTAATATTTGTACATATGTTGTAATTGGTGTGTTCTTTCATTCTCACTGTTATGATTCTTTCTGATATATATTTTATGTCTAGTATTCCTCTTGCTAGCCGTGGTTCAATACTATTCCGACTTCGTGTCTTGCCCTTTCTTGCTGTTCCACTCCAGAATAGACAAACGTGTAACTGTGGTGGATCTCCTTGCATCCTTCCCCCTTTATTCTGGTGTCCACTATTTCCATCAGTCCAATTTTCCACTCTTCCATTGTTCTATATGTTCTTCTTTTTCACTATTAAAACCGCAGACGTTCATTGTGCCTATTTTTTTAATCGTTGATCTATCTCTTTGTCCATTAACATTGCCTGGTCTACATCCATTAGGGTCAGTCCGTTTATACTTCTTAGTATTTCTACGAGCAGTATGAAGATCCCTGCCGGATTGCTAGACCAGTCGTAGGTTTAGGACAAAAATCTTACCATAGGGAGTCCATCCCATGGGTGACCACAAAGGAAGCAATCGAAAGACAGCAAGATCTCAAACGTGAATATCACATTGAACAGCTTCTACAGGCAATACACAGAAAAGGTGTCAAAAATACCAAATAAAAATTCCTTATAAGGACTGCACCCAGCCAAGCCAGACGAGCCAGGAAACAGCCCAATCAAAGAAAACGACAAGAGGAGACGGGCACAAAAGACATCCACCAAACCCCCAGCTGACGTCAAAGACGTGGAGGTGGGGTTGACTTGTGTGGTCTACGGGTCATCGGCAGGCTACTAATTTTCGCTTTTCACCCCTCCTGGGAGAGGATAGCCGACCCTAACCCTGCTGACTGCAGGGCCAGGCGCAGTCTACACCTTGCATACAGGTGCGTGTGTATCAGTTCGTATTTTCTTAAACAACGTGCAAGCCTAGCGTTGTGCCTGTTATATGTATATCTGGATATGCACACTGTTAAACTGATGTCTGTTCACTCTGTTCACTAGGAGGCTGCGTGGTCTCAAGGTATGGTGTCCGCCTCGAGTGCTGGAGGTCCCGGTTTCAAGCCCCGGTGAAGGCCGGGATTTTTTCACGTGGACTTCTAGTAAAAATTTCCCCAGGTCTCTGAGTAGTGAGATCGGACGCCCGTGTGTATTGTTGCGTAAAAAATCCCTTGGCAGTTGGAAATCGAAAAAGAGTAGCATAACGTTGCTGCCCGGGCAAAATGTCGTGTTAAAAATCTACTCAAAGTATTTCAGGATCCTCGCCGATGCAACGGAGTTCGTGCACTGAGCTGAGAGACTCCAGACTCAGGTTTGATTTATGAGAAGAACGGAGCACTTATGGGTTGCACTCGTGTGCCGTGATGTTGATCCGTCGACTAAACTAAACTAAACTAAACTGTTCACTCACCATAAGATCTGAGTACAACAATGAATTCCAGAAATACGCAAAGTCTGAGAGGTTGCATGTTGTCCTGTCTTCTCTCCGAATGAGTCTCAAAGCAAAGGGAGCCAGATTATATCTAGTCTGGGGTATATAATTGTATGTGCATAACTTACATACCTCACAGTTGTTTCTACATGGCTTTAATCTCATTGGAATGGGATTCTTTAAACATCAGTTTAGAAGTATAATGAAAAGTTACAAAAGTAATTTGTCGTTATGTTAATGAAGACTGTATAACAAGTTGCCCTACGTATTGTCATCATGACATACGGGTAGGACGACCCCATTTTATATGTTGACATGTTAGGACATTAAATGAGCTAGGAAAGTTGACCAATGTTCTAAGAGAGATGGATAGCATGAAAATGAGTATACTAGGCGTTAGTGAGATGAGATAGAAGGGATCGGGCAAAATTATAGCTGACAATCACACAATAATTTATTCTGGAGGGGATACACATGAAAAAGGTGTAGGAATAATATTAGACGAAAAAACAGCTAAGTCAATTAATGGATACTGGTGTATTTCAGATAGAATAGTTATGGTAAAAATCAAAGGCAAACCAATAGACATAAATATTATACAGGTATATGCACCAACAACAAGCAGTAGTGATGAAGAAATACAACACTTTTACGACGAAATAGAAATGGTGATGGCTCAAATTGGATCACAAGAAATAAAAATAATACTTGGTGATTTTAATGCAAAAGTAGGAAAGGGGAAAATGGAGGATGTAGTGGGGAATTATGGTTTAGGTACAAGAAATGAAAGAGGGGAAAAGCTAATAGAATGGGCAAATATCAATGATATGATAATTAGAAACACATGGTTTAACCACCATAAAAGACGACTGTACACATGGAAAAGCCCTGATAAGAAAATACGCAACCAAATTGACTACATACTAATTAATAAAAGATTTAGAAATGCTTTAATAATGTAAAGACAATGCTGGTGCTGACTGTAATAGTGATCATGTACCACTATGTGGACAAATAAAAGTAAGATTAAAGAGAGGGAAAAAGATGGTTAAGAACATGAGATTTAATACAGAGGTTCTGAAAATAGATAAAGAACTGCAATAACAAGATAGAGTGACTGTGAAAAATAGATACAATGCGATAGCTAAAATACAGAATATAAATGAACAGTGGGGAAAAGTTAAGGGACTCCATTCATCAAACTAGCAAAGAAGTATTACCGGAGAGAGGCAAAATAGCTAAGAAAAAATGGATGAATGAAGAAATCTTAAAACTGATGGACAAAAGAAAACAGAGTAAAAATTACAAACAAGAATACGCTAAGATAAATAAAGAAATAAAAGGTAAATGTGGGAACGCTAAAGAAAGTTGGTTAAACGAGCAATGCAAAAAAATTGAATTAAATTCCATTAATGATACAACAAATATGTACAGACAAATCAGTGAGCTTACAGGAAGAAAAATAAGAATAAATACAGGGTGCTTGAAATCAAAAACAGGAAATATATTATTAGAGGAAGGTGCTATAATGACGAGGTGGAATGAGAAAATAAGAGAATTATATGACGGAGAAAGGGAAGAATTAACAGAAGATAGTAACTTAGAAGGTCCACCTATTCTGAAAGAAGAAGTCGCTGACGCTATGAAACGTATGAAGAAAGGAAAAACAGCTGGGCCAGATGAAATCACAATAGAAGAATTAGAAGTGTTAGGAGAATATGGAGTAGATATATTAACCAAAATGTTGAATGATATTTACAGCAGTGGATATTTACCCAGTGATATGCTGAAATCTGTATTTATAGCTATACCAAAAAGACCAGGAGCAATTGATTGTGAAGATTTTCGAATTAACCCCATAAATCATATCACTAAGCTTCTACTCATAATCATAATGAGAAGAACAAAAAGAAAATAAAAATGGAAATTAGTGAATAACAGTATTTATTTGTGGAAGGAAAGGGCACAAACAACGCAATTTATACATTACGGACACTAATAGAAAGGTCAATAGAGAAACAGAGAGACATATATTTGTGCTTCATAGATTATACTTAGGCATTTGATAAAGTAAAACATGATGAACTGATTAAAATGTTGGAAGATATCAACATTGATGGAAAAGATTTAAGAATAATAAGAATGTTTACTGGAACCAAGTAGCAGCAATTAAAATGGGAAATAAAGAGGGTAGTTACGAACAGATAAAGCTAGGAGTACGACAAGGGCGTGTCTTGTCACAAGATCTTTTCTCCCTGTATGGCGAAGTAATAATGAGCAGAGATCAAAGAGATGCAAGAATAATAGTTGGAGGTTATAATATAAATAATATACGCTATGCAGATGATATTGGTGGCGGATAATTCAACAGACCTACCACAATTATTAGAGCGTTGTAGTAACAGAGAGTGCAAGGAAGGACTCTCCTTGAATATCAAGAAAAACAGTAACAATGGTAATATCAAAGAAAATGGTGACACCAAAATGTGACATAGAAATAGAAGGAAAAATCCTTAACCAAGTGGATAATTTTAGATACCTAGGGCATTTATAACATCAGATGGAAGATGTACAACAGAGATTAGGAGCAGAATAGGGCGAGCAAAGCCGCATTTCAGAAAATGAAGAGTATCTTAGTGCAATAAGTCAGCTATCACTGAATGTAAGAAAGAGAGTGCTGAAAATGCTATGTAGAACCAGTTTTGCTGTATGGCAGTGAATCTTGGAATGTAAATGACAAAATTAAGAAGAAATTAAGAAGCAACAGAGATGTGGTTCCTGAGACGAATGTTGCGAATTCCTTGGGACTGCCAGAGTAACTAACGATGACTGCCTGAAATCAGGCTAATGAAACTAGAACATTATATACAACAATAAGACAGAGACAAACAGCTTTCTTCGGTCATGTGATGAGAAGAGAGGCATTGGAGAACATCGTAACAACTGGAAAGATCGAAGGGGAAGAGAGGCAGAGGCAGACCAAGAGAAATGATGCTGGATGGATTGAGACGGTGCATGGAGGAATATCAGCAGCAGAGTTGATCCAGAAACCAAAGACCGAGATCTATGGAGAGCCATGAACGCCTACGCCAGCTGGCACGGCACTTGATGATGATGATGATGGAGGTCATTATACACCGATGGAAAATGTTAACAAAAGCTTTCACGTGAACGCGACAACGAGCTGTCTATCCTATAGGCCGATCTGTTTACTTGACGTTGTAAGTATGTGCTGTTTACATGTATTTGATGTTGAACAATATGAGCAGTTACATAACTGATAGATGTGTCACGGATACGTGTATGAGTTGCCGCTAAGCTATAATAAATGGATAATATCCACTGACAATGTTCTCACTATTTGACAATGGCATCTTCATATTGAGCAAGCTGGTTGGATGCATGGTATAGGTTCAGACAGGTGGTCAGGTCTGATACATTTGACAGTCCCTTACTACAAGTTACTGCAAGATACGATTAATTAAGAGACTTTTCACAGTTTTTTTTACTGCAAGACTAAGGCGTGTTAATATAAACATATAACAGTTTGTTCCTGCAAGATTAAGAGACGTCTGACATTTTTTTTTTCTTTACTGCAATACTATGAAGTGCTTACTTTAGACCAGTTACAGTTTGTTACTGCAAGACTACGTTGTGTGTTTTTTTTTTTAAACTGTAGACATAGTAGAGTTTTTATACTACAAATCTAAACATGTAGAGGTCTTACTTCCCCCAGTGGGACACACGCACTCAACCAACTCTCCTCAAGCGCCCCCTCTCCCCCCCCCGCCTCAGGTGTGTAATGAAGATCTGCCCATGTCCACCGCATTAATTGATCTCTAGTGTTACTAGTTTTCTCCTCTTAGCTTTTCACCAAGTTCACTACACTATTGAGAGTATGTTACTGTAATCATGTAACTATTTGTTACTGTTAAACTAAGAGTTTGTTACTGTGAGATTATGAGATTGTTACTTAAAGACTAAGAGGTTGTTACTGTTAGACTAAGAAAGAGGTTGTTACTGTAAGACTAAGAGTATGGTACTGTAAGCATCTCACTCCTGATTTCTTCGGGATTGCAATACATATATAATTTTCGTATACCCTTTACAGGCCATTGCAGTCAACACTAGCATTTTTTGAGCTGTTGTTAATGTCTTGGCAAGTTTTACGTTCAGTAGTTTGCCATTGCCTTTTGAACGACTGGCTCACATACCACTCATGACATTTATGGCAGCAAGTCTGTGCTAGATGTGGGTGGAACACGTCATGAGATAGGAAACCTTAAGAGGATGGGTAATGGTAGAATACGAAAGGACATCTTTTTTGGTGAATTGCAGATGGGTAGGCGATCGCAGGGTCGCCCACTACTACGATACAAAGATGTGTGTAAGCGCGACATGATAGATACAGGCATTGATAATGCTCATTGGGAGCATGTCACCGCTGAGGGTGTTGCATAGAGGGCAAATATCATAAATGGAATAAAGACAAAGGAGAAAATTATTGCAGATCAGTCACCCACCGAGCGTGTGAGACGTAAGATGGTGCATGATGGTGGAAATGACCATGTGTTCACATGCATCCACTGTGGGCGAACATTTACAGCGCGAATAGGCCTTATCAGTCACATTCGCCATCGTCATGGGCTGTAGTTATTAAGCCCTTTTTTAAGCACAATGTACCAAACTATCGTCTGTCAAGACTGAAAGGTGCCACTGAATGATGATGACATATTGCCGTGTGCATTGTCTTCAACAATGCTTAAGCCTAGAATTGTACGTATAACGTGTATCTGGATATGTACAATGTTAAACTCACGTCGGTTCACTTACCATAACCTCTGAGTACAGCAATGAAGGAAATAAATACACAAAGTCTGAGAGGCTGCATGATGTCCTATCTTCTATTGGAATGAGACAAACAGCAATGAAAGAAAGGTGATACATAGTCGGGGGGTTATAATTATATGTGCATAACTTATACACATCGCATTTGTTTCTACATGTCTTCATCACTTTGGAATGGGACTCTATAAACATCACTTTTGATGTATAAAATACAATTCCAATAGTCATTTGGCGTCATGTTAATGCAGATTGAATCACTAGCTATGACACTTTGAAAATAAATAGGGTTCGTTCGTCGATCATGAGATACAAGTGATGATGAACCCCACTCTATATGTAGATATGTAGGACATTAAACAGATTAAACAGCGTACGTACGTAGGGAAGCAGTGAGGTAGGTAGGTATATTTGTGTTTGTGAGTGTGCGTGTGTATGTATGTGTGAATGTATGTGTGAATGTATGTGTATGTATGTGTGTAATGTGTATATATGTGTGTATATGTGTGTGTATGTGTGTATGTGTGTATATATGTGTGTATGTGTGTATGTGTGTATATGTGTGTATATGTGTAAGAGTGTATGTATGTAAGAGTGTATATGTGTATGTATGTATGTATGTATGTATGTATGTATGTATGTATGTATGTATGTATGTATGTATGTATGTATGTATGTATGTATGTATGGAGGCAGGCAGGCAGGCAGGCAGGCAGGTAGGTAGGTAGGTAGGTATGTATGTATGTATATATGTATGTATGTATGTATGTATGTATGTATGTATGTATGTATGTATGTATGTATGTATGTATGTATGTATGTATGTATGGAGGCAGGCAGGCAGGCAGGCAGGCAGGTAGGTAGGTAGGTAGGTATGTATGTATGTATGTATGTATGTATGTATGTATGTATGTATGTATGTATGTACAAACACAGATAAAACTGTGCTGTACTCATAACATACAAAGGAGTGTCCCTAAAGTTATATAAGCAATAGCGAAAGCTCTAATAGAGTGGAAAATTATCATAGCAAATTAACATATTCTGTACCGTAGAACCATGTAAACGAACGTAATAGTGAATGTGATACAGTGGTACGTATCAACACATAAAAGCCTGCATCAGTTAAGGTGGAATTTTACGTTAACATTTCATAGTACTATAAACAACCAATGAAAAGGAATTATGATGGACGAAATGAACGCCAAGATAGGATTGGACAGCAACTGAGCAAATGTGTCATAGCAGGAAGAAGTTATCCTCTTCACAGAACACATACAACTATATAGGTATCATCAACACACAATAAAGAAAGCCGAACTCAGGATGTGTGTGTTACCAAGAAATGTGGGTCATCTGTACGATATGATAGAGCTGATTGAGGTGCAGATGTAGCGTCAGATCACCATCTGCTCATAAATAAATTATTGGACTACCCGAGAGACCCGTAATATGTTGTCAAAATGGAAACAAGTACGATGTAGGTGATCTCAAATGTAAAGAAACCATTGAACTATGCATGGTGGAACTCTTTAAAACCGTTAGCAGACGAGGTAAGTAGAGACGTTTGATGGCAACATCTAGAACGAATCGTGCATAGCAGTCTTGAAGAAAGAGTCAACGAAAACATGAAAAACACTGAAAACATTTATGAAAACAGTACAGAAATAACTAAAACATGAAGATGTACATAATTGCAAGGCCACAGGTTTCAAAGACAGAGTCCGTCAAAAATCTACGTTAGGTAAGAAAAAAACCATGGAACACAGTTAAGGACGACAAAAGAGCGAATGCATGTAGCCCAGCAGAGGGCCAGATGAATCTTCAACGACAAGAAACACCAGAGACCATAAAGCAAATATTAAAATAAATATAAACTAAGTGACCTGTCTCAATTGGCAATTTGGACAGTCTCGCCAAAAGTTTAAAGAAATAGACAATAGGGCTGGATAATAGTCGGAACGTCTAACTAGAACATTTAAAATGATTCTCCGGATATCCAGCTTTGCATAAATGGATCTAGAGAAGAACTGCGAGAAATCGTCTCTAACGAAATTATACAATCTAAAAACACATCTAAGGATAGGAAAGATTGCCTTTTTCCCACATTCAAGAACATTTAAAATGCACTGACAGTGTATTCCCAGAAACGACATACCATTCATTGAATCTATCGCTATTCACTTATTACTCTCGAATAACACACAAACTTTCACTGAGCAGCTGATCAAATTCAGATATAAACGTAAACACATTCATACATTGTATCATGCATACAAATAACCGTAAACCCCGAGGTAGACCAAGGAGACGGTGGAGAGATAATATACATACAGACCTACAAGCACTTGGAATCAGCGACTGGCAAGAGAAGGTCAACCAGAGAGACGATGAGACGGCTTGTATCTGCAGCAAAGAACCTCAATGGCTCGGAATGCTGAAGAAGAAGAATACACGCATACATGGATAATCCAATTTCCCGGCGAGATTGGCAGGTCATATCAGATGGAGGGGATACTATGCGTCTACTTCGACGGCCATCCCACTACTGACCACGAAGCATATCGTCAATTTACCCCGTGAACTTCCCGTCTTCACACGTCACCTGGGATGGCTATCCTGCCTGGTTTATGTTTAGTCCCTTACCTATCTCTGGTGTCACTCAGATCTGTAACGAAAGGGTTACGAACACAATTTGTAATCTCACATATTGTGTTGGGAACACAGCTGCTTGTGATATGTAAGCAGAACACCTTGCGTTTGTTTTCACACAATTGTATAAGTGACGACCGTTCAGAAAGCAATGGCTGACCACTGAAAGTATTCTTGCCAAAAAATCATTAACAGCCAAAAATTATGTGGATTCTGGGCAAAAGGATATGTAGCTATCTCCCAGCAGCTAACTAGCTCATTGATGCATTACTTTCTGGTCTTTCTCACTCTTTCTTTTTTTAACCTATTAGTCTCTTCCTTTTTATAGTCTCTTCCTCTTTATGAAATAATGTATGAGAGGAAACAGAGAAGAAGGGCGGAATGTCAGACGGGCCTGCGTGCCCAGTTCTTAACCCTTTCAAAATAAGTTTGTTTGTTCGTTCGTCGTTCCATTCATTTTAGACTCACACTAGACGTCATGCACACTGAAGGTTCACAGTGGAAACCCACCCTAGACGTCGTTTAAAATGGAAAGTTCAAATTGGAGACTCACACTAGACGTCGTTAAAATATAAGATTCACATTGGAGACTCACATCAGACGTCGTTAAAATAGGAGATTCACATTGGAGACTCACTCTAGACGTCGTTAAAATAGAAGATTCACACTAGAGACTCACTCTAGACGTCGTTTACACAGAAAGCACAAATAATGTTCACATTAGACACTTAAATTGAACGTTCACATTGAATTTCACATTGAGTAACAATTAATGTCCCGAATGCTGTGATGTCGGTTCCTAAATCAATCAACAATATTGT
>JACEFZ010026651.1:0-220000 GCA_014155875.1 Cepaea nemoralis
ATCACGAAATCACACAATGGACAAATGTCCGCGATTAAATAACATACGACCACAGTGGTCTCTTCCATAATAAGAACAGGACATCAAAACGTCCTGTTTGCCTCACAACATTTGTCGACTCCGCCAAAGGTCGTTTTTCCAGACTGTTTTAAAACGGTGTCTGAATGACGTCACAAATCGACGAAGACACTAGGCGTCGGAGAAACTATTTTTTTCTCTCCTTCCGACTCGATGTAAACAACCGGCCGCTGTCCCGCTTTGATATGGGGAATTGGTCCCGGTACTCCAAAAAAGCTTGCCGGCTTGTGATCTGGAGAAATCTTTCCCCACAACAAAAGATCTTGCCGACTCTCATCAGGACAGTCTGTCCCCAATATCAAAGAATGGCGGCTGCCTGTAGACGAATGGCGCGACAGTCTTTCATCGATCGACAACTCCAAGAATTTCGCGACATTATGTCTTCTTTATAATTGTGTAGTATTTTTATATAAACTAAACGCTATCTACTCTTAACTATATTATTGTTGTCGTAGTGACACTTGTTAGACTGAGTATTAGAGCATCGTAAACTCTATAACTATAACTCAATATGATTAGGAATTGATAATGGATCATATATTTGATTACTACCATGAAAATTTATTTAGAATTAATGAAAATCACGAGGGCACTGAATCCGAAAATCGTCGAGCAGCATAAACCACAACCCTGGGGTGTTGACATTATATCGTCATGTTTTCTTAGCAGACTATGAAGACATGAACAAGAAAGCTGAAGAGACAGTGCATGAAGCACACCCCAAAAGTATTGTAGCTCAAGAACCGGGGCGATATATGCAAAAGAGAAATAAATGGAGACATGCTTAAATCTAACAGCCTTAATGACTAGGAATTCTGAAGAAGAAGAAGAAGAAGAAGAAGAAGAAGAAGAAGAAGAAGAACGAACGAACGAACGAACGAACGAACGAACTAACGAACGAACGAACAAACGAACAAACGAACGAACGAACGAACAAACGAAAGAACGAACAATCTTTATTTTCAAAGGGTTACAAATTGGGGACATTCGGCCCTTCCAATCACCCATCTTTCGTTAACCATTTGTGCATGTTACATTCACATAGAAAAACAACTTTGTCAGTTGGATATTGTAAACATAAACAATGCACATTACCATGTTATGAGACAGGCAACCACAGGTACACACGCACATTCATAAACACACACGCACCCATACATACTTGCTAATAGAGACGTTCCTTTGCAAACCGTTCCAATGGATGTTTTTTTTTTTTTACAAAAACATGAAAGAAACATAAAAATGTGTGGTAGAATTAAACAAAGCATTCATTTTGAATGATTTATGTACTATGGGTTGGTCTGAAGAAGTCGCCATAGGCATTCAGGCAAGCATCCCATTGCTTAGGTAGGCGGTGAATGCCGTCCGCAAAAAAAGGATTGTGGTTGCACCCTGAACCAAGTGTTTACCGCGTTCATTACGTCTGCATCTGTGTGAAATCATTGCGCCTTAAGAGCTTTTTTTAGAGGTCCGAACAAATGAACATCACATGGTGACAAATCAGGACTATAGACTGGATGTTGCAGAATTTCCCACTTCTTCCTTGCTAATGCTTCCTGCGCAATCTTTGCGAAATGCGGCCGTGCATTATCGTGCAACAAAATCACACCGCGAGAAAGCATGTCGGGTCGTTTATTCTTGATGACATTTTGCAGCTTGTCTAGTGTTTGCAAGTAGTGGGTAGAGTTGATGTTGACACCAGGTTCTTTAAAGTCGGCCAACGATAGTCTTCATTGTCAAAAAATGCACTCAGCATAACCTTACCAGCGGAAACCTGTAACTTGAATTTTTTGGCTTTTGGTGATCCAGCATGCTTTCACTGAATGCTCTCGTTTGCTGTTCGGCTCAAAGTGGTGACACCATGATTCATCATCGCCTGGGACGCAGAGGTGTTTCCAAGGCACCAGGGCCGGGTTATATACTGGCCAAGACCTATTGACGCATCCTCGTCGAGCGTCCTGGGCAACAGGTCCCTTCGGGGTCCTGGCTAAGGTCAGTAGGATCGCCGATTCCTCCGAAGTCGGAGAGTGTCTGCCTGTACGGCGAGGAATCACCAGTCTGCACACCAATAAGCCAGACATGGGACAACGGATACTCACGCAAAACTCAGGTCCTGTATGACATCACACTGATGTTGGACAACAGGATGCCTTCATCCGACATACAGGACTTCGCGTTGGAGCTCAAGCCAACGAACGCAAGCAAGCAAGCAAGCATCATCGCCTGCCACAGTGCGGAAGAGAAATGCACCCCTTCCACTCTGTAACGCAGCAAGTGGTTTAAACACTATCCCATGCAATCCTCTTTTTGGTGGTCCGTCAACATCCGTGGTACCCACTGTGAACACACCTTCCGATATTGCAGTTTCTTACGAATGACTTTTTCAATTGTTCCAATTGACACATCAAATCCTTTCGCTAGCGAACGTCTGCTTCGACAACGGTTGATCTGCACTGCTGCATCAATTTTGACGATGTTTTTTTTTCTGTTGCAACATTATGCGCTTGACACGGCCGTCGAAGATCTGTCGTGAACTGACATCCCTTCCGAATAATTCGTGCCCAGTCTATCACTGTTGTCATCGACACATATTTGTTACCGTACGCTGCCTGCATTCTTCGATGAATGTCCACTGGTTGACATCCTTCAAATGAAAGAAACTAAATCACCGCTCTTTGAGCTTCTTTTGTCGGATGTTGGATCAACCCGACCATTTTCTCAACGGTCAGAAACAGAACCTACACATCATGGGATGATAAGCACGTGCTCTTTTATTCATTGGTCAGTACTTATCACATTACTATGACATGATCATGTTCAACGTACGCAATTACGCGCGGTAGGCAGGAACGGATTTCAAATATACATACTTACATCATTTGCACAAACTCTCACAGATATGCACATAGTCAATAACTTACAAATACTCACTACCTCGCATACTTTGTATGCATGCATACATACACACACAAACATATACACATACATACACGAATATACACACACACATACACACATATAAGGCACATACACACATACACACATATACACACGCACATACGTACGCACGTACACAAGAAGAGGAAGAAAAAGAAGCATAAAAAGAAGAATAAGAATATAACGAGCATGTAGGTGATGTATACAAATGTAATGTAAAAAAAAAAACCTGAGCGACTTATTTTACTGGACACTATACATGTTTATAATATAAAACCCCCATATATTTATAGATTGACCAGAACTCTAGGGGGAAAATGACCAGTATTACATAGACTACATTCATTTCTTGAGAACCGGTTTTAGACCGGGTCGGCGTGGAAACACACATCAGTGAAAACAAATACCCATCCTGATTGGTTACAAATACATTTCATGATATGCTTTATTGTTGAGGTTTGAAAGATTGTTTGAAACAACAGTCACATGACCAGGTATATATTCTTGTTCGGATTAAAATAAAAAAAAAAAATATATATATATAAATATATTGCTTTCCCTTGTTTACTTGTACTCCAATGTTTGCAGTGTGTGTATTACAAGAGAAGACGTGTTAGATGAGTGTTATGAAGTGTTCATACGATTGGTGTTATGTCAGCTGTATCTCACACAGCTTGGTTTTCATTGAACTGTTTTAAATCTCCGCGATATGTGTTTTGGTTTAGCTGTATCCCTGTCAGAGATGATGACAATCTTTTTATCTCCTCCTTCCCTCTGGGATCAAAAGGTCGTACCTCAGCTGGATCAAATATGTGGTTTTGTCACTAGTTAATAATTGCTTTGATTAAAAATTTTCTCAACTGCCCAACAGTGTATAATTAATTAAATATAAATCAAACAACACTCAGCAATCACAAGGTAATATTATCATTAATAACAAGCAAGGAAAAGTATGAACAATTTGGAGAAAACACAAGCTCATTGTAATGTTGTAATACAATACAAGGGGGATGAATATTTGCAGTGCGGGAATTTACACTGGAGGAGCCCTGAGAAGAGTGGAGGACTCAGGCGCCAGGAATTCAAAAGGTGTTGGGATGAAAGAGAAAAGAAGAAACCCAAGAGACTCAGGAGACCGGTAGACTACCCAGGTACATGGTGTGAACCTGCTTATGATCCTGACTACTCGTACTACATAGAAGACGGAGAGAGAAAACCATGGATGACCGCGGAGGAAAAAATCGAAAGGCAGCAGAAACTCAAACTCGAAAGTGAATACAGGAGCAAGGAGGAAAATGGAAACGTCGAAAAGCTCCTACAGAAAATACACAAAAAAGGAGACAAAAAGACCAAACAGAAAGTCCTTATAAGGACTGTACCCAGACAAGCCAGAAGCCTACACCAACAAAGAGAACCACACGTGCAGACGAGTACAAAGGATAGCCGCCGAACGAACCCCCCCCCCCCCCCAGCTGACGTCACAGACACAAACCAACATAATCAGTCCGAGATAGGACTAACTGACAAGAATTAGGGTGAATGAACCCACAAAAACCACGGACCTCAACAATAACCACAGCTGAAAAACTCAGGTATAAGAGGCCGAATTTGGAATTTTTGTTTTGAAAATTGGAATTGGAATTAGTTACAAGTATCGCAATGCCATTGAGTTCTCTTATATCACCAGTAGAACTGATGAATATCGTTATATTCTAGTATTATTAAATAACACATTGCAATATAAGGATAAATAGGAATACTCTTTGTCAAAGAAATCGGCACAACTATCTCAGTATAGTCGTAACATCTGACTGGAGATGCCTTGAAGAGATTAGAATAAAAACTTATATGGCAAAGGTAGCCTTTTGCAAAATGGAAAAAATACTGACGAACAAAAAGATGCCAATTGCAACGAGATAAAGAGTTTTGCAGTGCTACATAGAACGTATACTTTTGTATGGATGTGAAAAGTGGATGATGATCAGACAATCTGAAAAACGTCTGTTGGCAGTGAAAATGTAATTTGGGAGGGAAATGCAAAGAAGACAGAAAAACCAATGAACAAGTCCTACAAGAGACAAATTAAAACCGCAACCTGATTAGAGAAATTAGATGTAGTCACATTGTTTAGGCCAAGTTATGAGAATAAATCATCATCATCATCATCAATTTCCACTTCTGCTGTCAAGCGTCGTGGGGAGGAATAATTTGCGTTCCAGCGCCCGGTGGGCGGCACTGGATAGTGTCATCAGTGTGATTGTACAATGTCTTTGATGTCGTCAATCCATTGTCTTCTTGGACGTCCTCTTGGTCTTGTCGCAGATGATCTTAGATGTAAGGCCAGTGTTGGTAGTTCTTGTAGAATAAATAAAGTAGAGAATTTGGAGACAAATGGTAATACTAAAGGGAAACGAACAAAAGAAGCAAACATCTGAATGGCTTGGCCACATGGCCTTTGCTAATGAAAGAGCAATAGAAAAACAACCTGATGTATCCGTTACATATCACAGAAGAAAAGAATGATCAAATTAATTAGAAAACCACCCAAACCTACTTAAGATGACAATCACCTTATGGACAGACCAGAACAAATCATAATGCTACGCCTCAGAATAATAAATTACTCAGCCACATGTATACACAATTCAAGATGTGCGATTAAGCCATATGCACTTGTGGTCTGGCGCAGCAGACAGGAGGTCTACTAGACTGCCCAAAATACGAGATAAGTTAGCAGACTTTCTCACCGTCAATAAGATCACATTAGACTGTGTGACTCGAAGTTTACTTGTTCTATTCAAGTTCTTCTACCCTGACACGCAAAGGATATACTATGCATCGTGTATTTTCCAGAGTCGCCGCATTACTAATAACTACCACCTCCTGATCCCACTAACAATCAACGCGTTTGTTCTGACCAATTCTTATGGATCGAATTGCCCTCATGGTTTCCATTGTTGTGGAACAAAACGTTACCCCACTAGTTTAAGGAGGTCATAGAATCTGCAAACAGCTTCTGTTGATGCCTTATCTGTCTGTCTGGGTAACCTACGAAAAACAAGAGGTTTAATACACCAAGTTGAGTCAAGCAGTAATGTGCAGGATGCAACGATTCCTTGGGTGGTTCCCAGGATCAGAGCATTGTGCCTCGGCACTGGAACCTTCTTTCTTTTTGTCGAAGGCGACGATTGTGTACTGGCTCTGTATAATCGTGATGGCTCAACATAATTTCTGAGACTATTCTGATGGGGATACAATTAAATTGACAAAAGTGGCATTTGGCAGGTAACTTTTCATCCATTTTCATAATTTCCTGCCACTGTAACAAACCACCAGCGGATCTCAGTCGGCCAATCTAGTCACTTTGGGAGGGGGAGGATTTAATTGGATGGGAAAAATGTTGTATGTGGGGGTTGAATTCTGCGCTTCTGTAACTTAAGGTACTGTAATTCTAAACATTCCTTTTTCTTGTGAAACGCGTTTTCTCTCAACCAGACTCACAGATTTCGTGAATCTAGGAAACTGAGGAAATGCACGTTATCCTTCCTTCGTCACATCTGTGCATCCTGAAAATTAAGATTGTCCCGAGAATTGTCAGGGTGTGACGTTTAGAAACTCTCGGTAGCGCCATGATTGTCACACCATGAATAAACCTTGAGCCATTAAGGTTCTGCTTTTCCCAAAATTATGTACGCTTCGTCTCTGCCCCTCTCAGGCAGAAATCCAAGATCTAATTCCGCAGCCAGCTACTTGTCATGTCATAATTAAAGGTAAGACGAATTTTCCAATACTGTGTCGCCTCGATAAAACAATAGGAGATATTTTCAAATCATTCTGATAGCCGTTCATGTCAGCTCTCTTGGCCATGATCCAATCCGGAGCGGAGTAGTGTGGAGCGGCCAACCTTGACCTAGGCACTGCAGGGAAGGCCGTGACATTGGCAGATAAACAATACCCGAAGTGGCAGTGTGGAACAGAACAAACTTGACAGCTTTCCAAACTTATTGGAATTCTTGTACTCAGTGGATGAGATTCATTGAATCCTTTCTTCTACCACGGGATTCTTCTAATTCTTAGCTTTAATCTGACTACCCTTATGGGATAGTTAGAAATGAATTTTAACAGATCACAAATAGGTGGTGTGACAGAGACCTTCTATCATACACTAATACTAATAAGGTGTTTCGGATCTGAGGAAACTGAACGGGGATAATTCTTCCTCTCATATCCTGTGTTCTAGCACTAGGCACACCCCAAATATGTGGAATAGCCCTTCAACCTATAGTGCATTCACATTTGTTTGCCTCAATATAAAAAAATATCTCTATCTCAGTAACCAACTGAGGGAAAATTATGAGATTTAGCATATATGCCGGTCTCTCTGGCCGAGGGGTTACAACACTTTCTCCGTAATCCCGTTTATCACGCAGAGTCTCGTAGCAGGGCGAGAGCTGGGAGCGGTTCGACCTCCGCTAGTGACTTGCAGGGATAACTGTAGCATATAACCTTATCATTATGTCCACCCAACAAAAAAACGTTTTGTTCTGTAGATTGTACAGCAGATTTCAAAGTTTGTTTATATGCGGTATATAATTTAAGGGTCACAGATGAAGTGCACAATATTAGAAGTATTACATCGTCATACCGAAACATTAGCGGTGAGTGGTTAATTTTCTCGCGATTCACGGGAATGGCCTTATGACAAGAACCCCGCGCAGTTTAAAATGAGATTTTTCAGAGGTGTCGTCAATATGTGGGTACTTTCATGAATCTTGATTTAAAAATAAAATCTTACCACTTATCGCTAACATCTTAATGTGTGAATATTGTTCAATGGGATTGAATATGAAATGTTGTACACTTCAAAGCATCGCTATAAAGTGGTACACACATTTTTTGACAAGAAGCTGATCGCAGGAAACTGTTTCAAACTGTTACAAATCCCGAAAAAGGAACGGTGCATGCATTGAGTTTGAGTAAACGGTCATTTCGTCGATGGGTGCAAGAATCTGGAATGAAACCAACACGTGATAAGCAAACGGTAGGTAGAAAGGCAATTGTAGACAGCTTTGACAAGGATGTCATAAGGCGAGCTATTATAAAAATGCTGGATGCCAAAGAAACAGTGACTGTAAGAAAACTTAGGGTTTAGTTGAGAAAGAACAATAACACAGGGCTACCCAAAACAACTTTGAGGAAAATTATAAGGATATTAGGCTTCACTTTTAGAAAGTACAAGGGAGGTGGAAATATCCTTTGCGAGCAACCGCATTTAGGAGCCATGAGAAGCAGATACCTACGTGAAATAAGGGAAATGCGCAAAGAAAATTATGACATAGTGTATTTGGATGAGACGTGGATCAATGCGCACCACACAAGTGAAAAGGAATGGCTAATCAGTGGATGGAAAGTTACAGCGATGTTTGCCCAGCGTTTGGTCACAGCTGATGCTGGTAGTAGGCATAATGGCTTACTACAGAATGCTGGACTCGTATTCGTATCAAAGCATGCAGACAATAGGGACTATCATAATGATTGATTGATTGATTGATTGATTGATTTAGGGACCGACATCACAGCATTTGAGGCATTCCCATAAGCGCTCCGTCCCCATCCTCAGAAGCCAGCGAAGAGTTCCAACCCCAGTAGTACCAGTAGTAATCTGATTATATGTGCGTCTCGCCTTTCCTCTAAGCGTCGAACATCGGCCTGATCCCATCGTCACTTCACGCTGTCGCATTCTTGCCAGACTATGGTGATCCATTTGCTCCTCCGAGGTGTACACGTGCTCCCACAAGGCCGCAACTACGTCTGCATTATCATGCATCAATACTCCACCAAGATTTGCCTGTTCTTTCCCCAACACACCAGCATGTCCCGGAGAAAATATCCAGACGATGCTTGCCACCCGTGAATTCCGAAGCGAAGCAAGCCACTCGGCACGAAGCGATCATTATCCTGAATTAATTGCGGGATTTCCACTTCCATGGGCCCAGCTAGCCACTCCCTGCACTCCAGGCTCAATGTGATTATAATTTTGCACAAGTCTGACTGCTCCGCTGGCACTCTGACCCACTCTTCTCCTTGCCTAATGTTCGCCAGGGGGCACACCTGTCTGACCGTATCCTCCGCCTGAGCTATCCATGATTTCCCTCTTATCAGTCGCTGGCCCTTAACTGCGTCCAGTGCCTCATGCAACGGGTGATCTGTGTCAACAGCTACTCTGAGGTATGCCTTCGCCTGCATCACCTTGAGCCTACCAGCAAACGAAGGATCTAATTGTCTGACGTCAAGATAATAACACAGTCCGCGCTATTAAATATTGATAAAAGTTACTAGAAAAAATGTGAGGACCATGTGTTGAAAGAGGAAGAGGACTATTGGAGAACGGATGGATTGAATGTAATGCAACCGAGAGCAGTCATCAACCTACTGGAATCGTCCGACACAGATTAAGGTCTAGGCATATCGCAGACCTTAATCCACGTGCACACCTACTGCGATATTTTGCTCCAACTATTCAGACGAATTGCAGGCCCCAAACATTACAGCATCAGCACAATGTCAATGGCAACAATTTGTATGCCATAGTGATGGATTTTCAATTTCGCAAGCCCTCAGCGGTGACAAACAACTGGTATTGAAAGAAACAAAAACAAACAAACACTAAACTCATTGAATACCAACAGAAGAGTAATATCATAGTGACTATCATAGAAACTATCATAGTGTGGTATTCCAAGAAACGTAAGAACAAACACGTTGTCAAATGAGTGGACAACAAACGAACATACGAATCAATCTATAAACTTCAATGAAAAGAGAGCCAACAGCTTGGCCGTTAAGAAGGAAGCCCACTACAGAGACATTCACAACTGTATTCGTCGTGCAAAACAGGTAATAATCATGTTCCGTCTCTGAACAGTAAACAGCAGAGTAGACAATCTTTTACGAAGACTCAAAACAGTTCTGTCACCAATGTGCACGTGTGAACAAACTACATAGACAGCTGAACAGATCCTTAAAAATTGACACATGATGGCTAAACTGCTGCATCATTTATGGTCATTCTAAACGCACATTAACGCACAGCTGTTTGGAAGCCATCAAGAACTCCATATAAAAAGCTAAATGCATCCAAGTAACATGATTCCTTGTGTATACATTATTAACCAGAAGCTGAAGAAAGAAGAAGGAAATGAAATATAAGGTAAGAAATATATTCTGTCTACTTTCCTGTCCAATTTCATTTCGGTTCTACATTATTTACCCCATGCATCTGTAAATTCTGTCTGCTTATATTACATACACATTGCACGCACTCCCATAAGAATCTGCACGCCTTGTGTTGTCAAGTTGTCATCCGAATTGAGGTTGCGGTACTATAAAACAAGTTTGTTAGCGTGAATTCACTAGATTCTTGCCAAAACATCAAAGAAATGTCGCCGCTTTCCATGATTTAAGTTGCTTTTGGACCTATCATAGGCATATTCCTTGGGTGGGGGTAAATATAAGACGGCAGGAACAATTTCATAACGATGCAACAGACAGTTTTCAAAATAAATAATCGTGAATGAAGGCATTCATTTCTGAACAGACTATAATAATACTTTAAAAAGTAAATTCTCGTCAAGCCTGAGATAATTGTGTGAGTTAAGTTAAAAACTGCGTTTCAGTGGCATGTGATATATTTTGTGGATACAACCAACGTCATCATCATCATCTTCATTCTTGTCAGCATCATCATCATCATCTTCATTCTTGTCAGCATCATCATCATCATCTTCATTCTTGTCAGCATCATCATCATCATCTTTAACGTATCATCTACATGATTAAGTATTACAGCTATTGGGCTTTTCTTGAGGCATCCTGCTAATTTAATTCCTTTTTTTTTTTGGGCCGCCTCCTTTAATGTCATGTATGGCGGATTGATATATCTGTAAGTGCCTGTATTGTACATGCTTTAGAGAATGTGATTGTGGGCCTATATTGTTTAGGCACATTGGCACTCCTTTGATGATGTTGTTAGTGTTATAAAAGCTGCTTTCACCTTTCCTAAAAATTTTCTCGTTCCAAATAGTCTTGGATTATGGTTTGAACATGCCTGTGTTAGAGCCTTCATTGTGTGTTGTTGATGGAATTCACAAACGTATCGCTTTACTAGATTGTTTACCACTGCCATACCGTGATAACAATGCTTGTTTCTTTCAATGTAATGTTTGAGTTTTATAACAGCATCTGCAGAGACACACCTGTTGTATCTGACCACATGCGTAGATGCACCATGGAACATGTGATTAAAATGGCTATGCTCCTTTGTAAGTTCATCATCATCATCATCATGTGCCATGCCGGTAAGCTAAGTCAGTCATGTTTTGCAATCTCACTCGATCACCAGAGTCGTGGATCAGCTATGTGTTTTTGTCGCGACCATACAAAGTTGGCCAAGCCATCCAGGTATTTAGTTCTATGCCCTCCATTTGTTCTCTTCCCCTCGACCTTGTTGTCACCAAGTTATCCAATTTATTTCTTCTCATAACGTGACCAAAATATTTTAAGTTCATGACGGTTCAGATTTGTCAAAGCTTCTTTCTAATGATACAGTAAGCGGGAAACTGAGTAATCGTCATACTATAATTTCTCGGCGAAACCTTACAAAGAGTATTAACTTCGATTACTGACTGTTATTCTGACTAGAAATGGGTGCCGGTTTGAAATAATGATTCTTCACAAAACGCCGAAGATACATGATTGCAACATTCGCAGCTGTGAACCCAGTAACTGGCAATATTTCGAAATTCAGTATAACTACGAACCGGGGAAACATTTAAATGCCCAATTTACATCATACCGGATTGTTACTTCTGTAGCAGCAACTGAGCAAACTTCCGGAATTCACACTAACACATTGATCACATGACACAAACAAATGGTAACATTTAGTTAGCCCATTAAAGAGCAGTCGATACAATGTCACCAGACTTCGATTGTCAATGCCACATTATTCGAATTATTTGATTATTTGAACATGTCATTTGAAGTAGCAGAAATGATTGTAAGCACCCAATTAAAGACAATTACGTTGTATGTGACTTTTAAATGTATCCCTACACATATTTTCAAAACAGGTGCCCAATAACGAAGGACTGACACGCTTGGCTTAGAGAGCACACTGTGCCAGCCTGTAACACTTTTGAAGAGTTTGATTAAACTGTCATGTTTACACAGTGATACTTCGAAAAAGAACGCAATATGTTGTAAAGACACTACGACGATAAAGTAATTTACAGTTATAGTTTATTAGCACAGATCTTGCCTATGTGCGTCAGCGACAGTATACTGAGCCATGTTACAGTGCTCCTGACAATAATAACTCTTTTTAGTAGTGAATAGTCATTAGAGGAACAATAAGTGTTTTCTAAAAATTGATGTCAATGTCATGACCTGAAATGTAAGCTCTGATGACATTGTATCGTGTGCACGGCCTCAGACAAAAAGCACACTTTGGCGATGGCCAGGAGAGAAAGGTCTCTCCTAAACTGGGCACTTGAAGGATGACCTTGTCGAAGTTATACCGGGTCAGACTCGTTGTTGCAATGGCACCATTTACGCTCCCGCTGTTATGTGATAGTTTTAATCACCAGTGTTGATATGTATTTTGTTATGATTGAAACCTGAGATAATGTAAAGCGTAGTAGATGTGAACTCAATGACATAATAGAGGTTGTAAGACTCTTCGGCGTTTTGTGAAGATTATGTAAATAATGTGTCACTATGTGGTTCGTCATCATGTGCACCAGGTGGATTAGAGAGAGAGAGAGAGAGAGAGAGAGAGAGAGAGAGAGAGAGAGAGAGAGAGAGAGAGAGAGAGAGAGAGAGAGAGAGAGAGAAGAGAGAGAGAGAGAGTCAAATAGTAGATCTAATCAAAAAGTCACTCATGCCTCAGATAACTTAAAAACATGTTATTCTAGACTAATTACACTTGGAGACACAAGGTGTAAACCCATATTTCGGGCCAGAATACTTCCAATATCAAGGCGTAACTTCTGATGTCTGAAAGTGGTGTTAACCGCAGCAAACCCATTGTACCACGAGCAGTTATCATTGGCACCCACGACATCTTACATTATTTTTTACCCACGGCAGTCAGCGAATCTGTATGATCAAGCACCATGAACGTAATGATAAACTTTACTAATGACACATCAACGTTGAGAAGCCTGATCACGTATGAACAATATATTTTGATTATAGAGTTGACTGCAGAGATGGGAATAGTATTGACAGGAGTGGGGGTAATTGCAAATATAATCAACATACGAACGTTTATAGCGATGGGATTAAGAGATTGCGTCATTATTTCTTTCTTTGCGTTGGCTGTCTTTGATTTGGCTTACGTAATAGCTTCGTTATGCCTAAGTGTGACTGTTATCTTTTACATTGCCGAGATTAGATTTGCCATTCAATTTCCAATAGAACCATATGGCGTATTTATGTTTTTTGGTACTTGTATGATATTCATGAATACTGCCAATGTTCTGACTACAACTTTCTTAGCAGTTGCTCGTTGTATGTGTGTATCTAGACCTCTTCAGTTTAAACACATGTTTACCAGACAGCGGGCCATTAGCAGTATGGTCATATTTGCTATATTTTCTGTTAGTATCTATTTACCTATTCTCGTCAACATGGGAATGGTGCATACGTTTGACATAAGGTACAATAAATCACGACCGTCGCTGTGGATCTCCCCCAAACGAGAGTTTATTAAAGAGATTGTGTGGTTGATTATAGACATGATTCTTCCCACATCCACTCAGCTCATCATTCTTGTCTGTGTGATCATTATGATCAATAGTCTCCAAGCAGCGTCCAAATTCCGACAGTCTTTAGCGTCAGTATCGTTGAAACCTTTTAGCAGAGACAACAACTGTAAGAATGACAATATGTCATATTCCAATAAATCTAGCGGTTCATTTGATAAGTTAACTAGAAAAGATATCATGGTGGTCCAGCAAGTAGTTCTCATTTCTGTTGTGTATATCATATGTAACACTCCAAAAATCCTCATAAGTATTGCCACCTTCAGTGAACCAGAATTTACTTTAGGAAAGACATACTCAAAGTTCTACATGTGCTCAAATGGCCTCAGGAAACAGTTTGAAGTATTCAATGCGGCAATTAATCTGTTGATATATTACAAATACAACACGAAATTCCGATCAATGCTGAACTTATCATGTCCATGTTATGGACATGTAAGCTCAGGGGGCCTGTAATGTTGTATTCTAAGATTAATTGCTGCAAACATGTAAACATATCACTTGATGAATGTTATTGGTTAGTGAAATATAAACAGATCATCTAACGAATGTTATTGTATACATATACTCAATGGTAATACTGGTGAAGGAATAATAACGTTGGGGCTGCCTTTTGTCACCATTAATTTTTTTTTCTGACTATAGTCTTATACAAGAATAATTGCTACCATAAACAGAATTCAATGGACTCTAACATTGAAACTCAGTGATTTTTATTTAGCCGACGACATTGAACGCCTGTCACGCACATAATCAAATGCAGGATAAACTAATCATCTTTGATGAGAGGTCACAACAATTAGGTTCAAAGATGTATTGAGGAAAGACACAGATAATGAGATTAAATAAAGCAAATAACAACCCAACCTTCCTTGGTGAAACCTCTCTTTAAAAGGCAGAATCATACACCTATTTGGGAAGCAATTGTAACAAACATGGGGGAACAGATAGATATATTAAATAAGAGTACAAAAGACAAGAGGAGCTTTCATTGCACTAGGCAAGTTGTGGAAGTCAATGGAATTTAAATTTACCATGAAATTGATAATGTTTAAATCGGTACTATTGTATTGGTTGGAAACACGGAGAACAACTAAAATAATTACCAATCAACTATAAACGTTCGCTAATTCGTGAATGCGCAGAACAGTGGGAATAAAATATTACGACATAATCACTAATGTATGTCGGTCTCTCTGGCTGTGGGGTTACAACACTTTCTCTCTGTAATCCCGTTTATCACGCAGAGTCTCGTAGCGGAGCGAGAGCTGAGGCCGTTCGACCCCCGCTCGTGACTTGCGGGATACTGAGCCGGCCGCTCAGAAAGCAATGGCAAACTACTGAGCGTAATCTTGCCAAGAGATCAACATACAGCTGAAAGATGCTGGTGTTGACAGCTAAGTCCTGTAAAGGATATGCTAAAAAAAAAAAAAATCACCAATGTAGAGCTCATTGAGAGAACTAAACACATGTTAATGAACAAAGAGGTGAGGAAAAGACGAGGAGACACACTGACAAAACCCGAGAGCAGAATAACTAAACACTCTTTTGTCTGAAACTCACAAGACAAACGAAATAGCGGGAGATCTAAACACGAGGACAAGAGAATTACAGCGGAGATGAATAATATTGGGGATGGGACGGGTTGGGTGGAGACATGGAGAGAGCTGCAGCAGATAGCAAAAGATGCGGCGGCTTGGCGTTGTTTGGTTAGGGTCTATGTCCTTATGGTGGATACCGAACAGAAGAAGCAGAAGAATTGTAGCATCCTGTAATAGAAAAGCAAACAGTAATACAACATAGAAATGAAGGCAATCATATGAAGACATGACATACATTATTAGCTCATAGAAACATGCAGATAAAACAATCCTGCTTCTTTATTTTGAATGCATTTAAGTGGTACTGATGGGAGTTGGTTAGTGTGACTGACAACCTAGCTCACTGAAGTTCAAACTATATTCATTGTGTGACACCTTGCCGTCTTAACAGACGATAGTTTGTTACATTATGCTCCAAAAAGGCATAACAGCTAAAACCCATAGCGGTAGCAGATTATTATTTCCTGTTGTATACTTGGCTTTCTTTAACTTTACTCTCAATGTTCCTGTCATCAGTCTGTGATTACTGTAACAATTAGCATTGGGAACAGTTTTTTTTTTGCGAATTTTGGAATGTATATGTTATGTAAATAAACATATCGTCATTTTATTTAAAAAATGGCAAATGGTAAACAATTAAACTGACAAAACTATTTTATACAGTCCTCTCATGGACTGGTCTTGAGCTAATTTATCCTGCATAAGAACTGGAAATTGATATTGTATTGTCCTCACAAGGACTGTTTTCGGTTGTATTTAATCCTCACAAGGACTGGTTTTGATTATATTTAGTCCTCACAAGGAATGGTTTCGATTATATTTAGTCCTTACATAAACAAAGGCAGAGAACTCAAAAGCCCCATATCATATATTATCCATCCAATCCGCTGCTGCACGTTCTCACAGGAAGCCTTCGAATGCAGCCGAGAAGAAACAAACCGCACACATGCCGGCTGCTTGCACAGACATGTCACATCCAGCATAACTTAACATTAAAAGAAAAAAAAATAGCAACGAACTAAACAACAACAACAACAACAACAACAACAACAACAAAAACAACAACGACAAAACCAAATATAACAGGAGTGGGCAAACTATGGCCCGCGGGTCGCATGCGGCTCGGCAACTGATTTTATGCGGCCCGCGAGGGCATTTAGAAACAAAAATTTTTGCTTCGTTTTTAAGTTATTTTGTTGAATTTTACAGAATTTCTTGTACCGTTTTGATTGTTTTAACATTTTTGATAACATTTCATTCTAATTATCTATTATTTAAAACAGTCCTTGACCTTAGTAATGTAATGCTTCTTCTTCTTTCGTTCGCTTTAAATATGTCTATAACTGCAATGTTGCCTCTTGTATGAATTTAACTGTCCCTTTTAGTTCACTCAGCAGTCCATAGAGTTTATCTTCCACTGTCGTCTCTCTAGGCCAGAAGGTTTGCCTAGACATGTTGTAATTTTGGCAGTCTTTGAGTGTGTGCTCTGCTGTCTGCGACGCCAATCCATATGTGCACATGGCTGATTCACTAATATTGAATCTTGTATACATGTGGTTGCGTAATCTATTATGTCCTGTTCTGAGGCTTTGGACGTCGTAGTCGTCTTGAACAGGGTTTGGTGGCCTTCTGACTGATTTGATCATTCTCTTCTTTTGGTGGTATGTAACGGGCACATAAAACTGTTCTTCTTTTGCTCCTTCCTTAGCCAATCGATCAGTTCTGTCGTTTCCGGGTACTCCACAGTGGGATGGTATCCACTGTATGGTGACCTTATGCTGACTGCTAAGTTTAGAAAGTAGTGTCCTTAGTACTGGCAATTTCCCAGACATCATTTCGTTTTTGTTGATACGAGTTTCTTGCAGGCAACATACGCTTACCTTTTCTTGATCCAAAATGTTTTCTAGTTCTATATTTTTGGTTGCTAACTCCCTCCGCATTCCAGTGCATTAGTTTTAGTCTTTGTTTGGTATGGCCAGACGCTCCATTCTCAGGTCCCCTGGCTCCACAGGACATCTGAGAAGGACCTCCAGTAGCTGTGGTTGGACACTTTCGAGGCATAGGGCTCGGCACTGCACCTACCTGGGGGTCCAAAGCAGGGCGAGCACCATAACATTTAGCACTAGTCGACATATTTCATTACGCGTAATTACGTGGCATCCTGATTTCTGTGGTGTGCCTCCTGGCTGGTTGCTTCCGTCTTCAGCACCTTTACTTTGCTAGAGCAGACTGTGGTCTTACTCGAGTTTAGGTGTGTAGGCACGCACACACGTCTGCGCGTGCATGCATGTGCATACACATCTAGAGCGTTCTAGTTATTTCTCGGTGCCAGAGACTCGCCGCCGCCTGTTCTCCTGTTAGTTAAAACAGTTCCGCCACGAGAAGGCCAGGAGTTGGACTTTTGCTGCATAGGTGATGAATGCATGAGCCATTCGGGTATTTATGCAATGTTGGGCGCTCATCCCAACTCCGCCCCGGCTACATACAGCAGTATTGGAACCATGTAATGTTAACATGCGAATTTATCTATTTTCATATAGAGAAATATTTATCGACATGTACAAATTTAATAAGGATGAGTTTATGAAAAACATATATTTCTAGGGTGAATAAAATGATTTATTTTGCAAGAAGATATTAAATTTAAAAGATGTTTTTTTTTTGCTGTTATAAATTATTTCCACATTTACAATGTTCAAATTAATTTATTTGTTATAGTAGTCTTGATGCCGGTCTCTCTGGCCGAGGGGTTACAACACTTTCTCCGTAATCCTGTTTATCACGCAGAGTCTCGTAGCGGGCGAGACTTGGGAGCGGTTCGTTCCCCGCTTGTGACTTGCGGGATAACTGAGGCGGCCGTTCAGAAAGCAATGACAAACTACTGAGCGTAATCTTGCCAAGAGATCAACAGACAGCTGAAAGATGCTGCTGTTGACAGCTAAGTCCTGTACAAGGATATGCGAAATTTAAACCCAAAAAAAATGTAGTCTTGATATATTTCTGAAATTTATTCTGAGTTTACTACTTGTTTTCGAATATTTTATTTTCACACACAGCCGGAAGTAGTTTTTGTTTCATTTCCGTTTTAAAGTTTTGTACAATTCTATTTTTTCGAATTTTATTAAAACAATGAGTGTCAATAACAAACGTAAGATTGAAGATGAATGCCGTGTTTTTAATGATGAATGGGCAACTAAGTACTGTTTTATAAAATTGGTAGCAAATCAGTTTGCTTGTTGTGTCGTGAGGTAGTGGCTGTCTTCAAGCAGTACAATTTAAAAAGATGATATCAAACAAAACACTCCGATTTCGGATACAATTTAACAACCGAAGGGAGGGAAAGGAAATGCCTGGTGAAAACGTTGGTGAAAAACTTGGAGAAACAGCAAACTGTTTTCACTAAACATTCTTCAATTCAAGATGCTGCAACTGTAGCTAGTCTTGTGCTGTCACACAGAATTGTAAAACAGAACAAGTCATTTTCTGATGGCAAGTTCATCAAGGAATGTTTGCTAGATGCAGCAAACATTATGAGTCCAGAACAGAAAAAAACAAACAAAAAAATCAAATAGATTTGACAACATTACTTTATCAAGGAGAACTGTGGTTAGACGTGTTGACAAGATAAGTGACAATTTGATGCATACACTTCAAGATGCACGTTAACAATTTGTGTGGTACTCTCTTGCATTGGATGCGAGTACCGATGTACATGATACTGCCCAATTATTGCAATTTACAAGTGGAATAAACACTTCTTTCAAACTCAATGAAGAGTTACTGAGTGTTGAGTCACTCAAAGACACAACCACAGGCCATGATATATTCAATGCTGTTACTAACTGTATTGAAAGAACTGGGTTGGTTTAGAACAAGATGGCAAATGTTACAACTGATGGAGTTCGTGCTTTGACTGAAAAAAATGTAGGTCTGGTAAAGTTGATAAGTGATAAGATTAAGCAGTAATATCCAGACCACACATTATTACCACTTACCTGTGTGATTCATCAAGAAAGTCTGTGTAAAACTGTTTTGAATATCAAGCATGTTATTGACCCAGTTTTCAGTGTCATCAACCTCATCAGATCAAGAGAACTTAATCACAGGCAGTTCAAAGCATTACTTGATGACTTGGAAACTGAACATTCCGATGTTCTGAACCACAACAATGTTCGATGGCTGAGTCTCGGCAAGGTGTTGAGGAGAGTGTGGGAAGTCAGAGAAGAAGTAATGATGTTCCTATAGATGAAGGTCATTGAATGTGACTTTAATTCTAACATTGTCAATAAAGAGTGGACGTTAGACTTTATGTTTGCCATTGAAATTATGGAAACGTTGTATGAACTGAATGTCAAACTTCAGGGCTATGGTGTGTTTGCACATGAATTGTATTCACATGTAAAATCATTTCAGGCAAAAATCTCACTGTTCTCTAGACAAGCAAGTGAAAAAAGATTTTGTCACTTCCCTTTGCTGAAACAAGAAACCATTCCTGGTGAAATGACTGAAAAGTACAAAACCCAATTAGATGCATTGATTGAAGAATTTGAATGGAGATTCCAAGATTTCAAGAACTTAGTACCACAGTTCAATATTCTCAGTTCCCCTTTTAGTGCAGAAGCTGATACAGCCACAGAGGACATACAGTTGGAGCTGCTTGACTTACTAGCAGATCATGACCTGAAAGAGACATTCAAGTCAGATGGTTTGCTGGATTTCTATTGATCTTTATCACAAGAATCATTTCTTGTGACTTTAATACTAACATTGTCAATAAATAGTGGACGTTAGACTTTATGTTTGCCATTGAAATTATGGAAAAGTTAAATGAACTAAATGTCAAACTTCAGGGCAAGTTTGCACATGAATTGTTTGTACATGTAAAATCATTTCAGGAAAAACTCTCACTGTTCTCCAGACAAGCAAGTGAAAACAGATTTTGTCACATCCCTTTGCTAAAACAAGAAACAATTTCTGGTGAAATGACTGAAAAGTACAAAACCGAATTAGATGCATTGATTGAAGAATTTGGATGGAGATTCCAAGATTTCAAGAACTTAGAGCCATTGTTCAATATTCTCAGTTCCCCTTTTAATATTCAATATTCTGTTCCCCTTTTAGTGGAGAAACTGATACAGCCACAGAAGACATACAGTTGGAGCTGCTTGACTTACAAGCAGATCATGACCTGAAAGAGAAATTCAAGTCAGATGGTTTGCTGGATTTCTATGCATCTTTATCACAAGAATTATTTCACAACTTGAAAAACTTTGCAGCTAAACTTTTATTATTGTTTAGATCAACATACATTGCTTGAAGATCAACAAATCTAAGAGTAGGTCTTTATTGTCGGACTGCAACTTGCATGCTGTCATACGAATTTCAACAAGTAAAGTTGGTCCAGATTTCAAGAATATTGTCAAAAAGTGCAAGCAGTTACATACATCTCATTAGAAATCAACAATTATAGTGACAATGTAGTCGGTTTGTGTCTAAATTAAAGCAATTGACAGATAGTAAAGAATATGTGTTATAATAACAAGTTGTAAAATCTTGTGAACAAATTAGTAAACGTTTTTGTAAATATTGTCAAATATAATGTATAAGTGTATAAGTAAAATAAAATTGCAATAGTTTGTTATTTATACTGCTTAATAACCTATAAATAATTAATAATTTCTTATTGTGATATGTTGCTGTAAACAAAATGGACATTATCTATCTATCTATCTATCTATCTATCTATCTATCTATCTATCTATCTATCTATCTATCTATCTATCTATCTATCTATCTATCTGTCTGTCTGTCTGTCTGTCTGTCTGTCTGTCTGTCTGTCTGTCTGTCTGTCTGTCTGTCTGTCTGCCTGCCTGCCTGCCTGCCTGCCTGCCTGCCTGTCTGTCTGTCTGTCTGTCTGTCTGTCTGTCTGTCTGTCTGTCTGTCTGTCTGTCTGTCTGTCTGTCTGTCTGTCTGTCTGTCTGTCTGTCTGTCTGTCTGTCTGTCTGTCTGTCTGTCTGTCTGTCTGTCTGTCTGTCTGTCTGTCTGTCTGTCTGTCTGTCTGTCTGTCTGTCTGTCTGTCTGTCTGTCTGTCTGTCTGTCTGTCTGTCTGTCTGTCTGTCTGTCTGTCTGTCTGTCTACCTATTCACTGAAAGATTACTGAAGCTCCATGGGATTTCAATGCCAGGGTTGGCTCCGACCATAAATATTGGCCTTCATGTCTAGGACAGTTTGGCGTTGGGAAGATCAATGACAATGGACAACGTCTCTTGGAATTCTGCAGCCACCATAATCTGTGCGTGACCAACACCTTCTTTGACACGAAACCTCAACACAAGGTGTCATGGAGGCACCCCAGATCAAAGAACTGGCGCCAACTCGACCTGGTGCTCACTAAACGCAGCAACCGCCGCAATGTACGGCTGACTCGCAGCTATCATAGTGCTAACTGCGACACCGACCAGTCACTCGTCTCCAGCAAGGTGAAGATAAAGCCCAAGAGAATCTACAGAAGCAGAACAGAAGGAAGACCACGCATTGACACCAGCGGCACCCAAAATGAAGAGAAGGTCAACACATTCTTGCAGGCTCTAGCAGATACTCTGCTTGGCCCCACAAACGGAAATTCCACCGAGAGATGGAGTCATTTTCTCGACACCATCTACAATACAGCACTATCAACATTTGGCAAGGAGCAAACTAAGTCAACCGACTGGTTTGAAGCACACTCTGAAGAGATGCTCCCAGTCCTGGAGTTAAAGAGACATGCATTCTCAATGTATAAAACATCACCTTCAGAGAAAACACTGCAGGCATTGCGAACGGCCAGAAATAGAGTATAACAGATGGCAAGAAGATGTGCGAACAGGTACTGGCTACAGCTCTCTGCTCAAATTCAAACTTGTGCAGACACTGAAAATATAAGAGGAATGTACGAGGGCATCAAGCAAGCTGTCGGTCCATCAAAAAATAAGATGGTCCCTTTACGATCAACTGAGGGGGTAATCATAAAAGATCAAGCGCCACAAATGGATCGGTGGGTAGAACACTACTCAGAGCTATACTCAGTGGATAACACTGTCAGTGAAGAAGCTCTGGAAGCCATCGATCAACAGTCCACCATGCATGCCCTGTATAACGAACCTTGCCTCACAGAAATCAGCGAAGCACTAGACTCTCAAATCCGGCAAGGCACCTGGAAAAGATAGTATTCCGCCTGAAATTTTAAAATGTAGCAAAGAAACAACCTGAAATTTTAAAATGTAGCAAAGAAACAATCATCCCAGAACTGTATGCAATATTTCAGCTCTGCTGGAAAGGAAAATCAGTACCACAAGATATGAAAGACGCAAATATCGTTACCCTTTATAAAAACAAAGGCGACAGAAGCGACTGCAACAACTATCGCGGCATTTCCCTACTCAGCATTACAGGCAAGATGTTTGCCAGTGTAATCCTTAAAAGATTACACATTCTTGCTTAAAGAATCTACCCCGAATCGCAGAGCGGATTTAGACCCAACAGGTCCACCATCGATATGATTTTCTTACTCCGGCAGCTCCAAGAGAAGTGCAGAGAGCAGAGGAAGCCATTATATATTGCCTTCATCGACCTCACAAAGGCATTTGACCTCGTGAGCAGAAGCGGCCTTTTTAACGTCCTTGAAAAGGTTAGATGTCCTCCCACCCTTCTTAGTCTCGTGAAATCATTCGACGAAAACATGCAGGGGACCATTTTATTTGACGGCTCAACATACCAGTCATTCAGCATCAGCTGCGGATTAAAGCAGGGCTGCGTGCTTGCTCCTACACTCTTTGGTATCTTCTTCGCCGTTCTCTTAAGGCAGGCATTTGGGACTGCCACTGAAGGCATATACCTCCACACAAGATCTGATGGCAAACTTTTTAACCCATCAAGACTCAATGCAACGACCAAAATAAGATCAAGATGCATAAGAGAACTACTTTTTGCAGATGATGCAGCACTGACTACTGATACAGCAGAAGATCTCCAAAGGCTCATAGATCGTTTTGCAGCCGCCTGCAAAGACGTTGGGCTCACCATTAGCCTAAATAAAACACAGGTGATGGAACAAGATGCTGGTGCGCCTCCGTCAATCAAAATTTCTAATTACGAATTGAAGGTTGTCCACGAGTTTGTGTATTTGGGGTCGACAATATCAGATAATCTTTCATTAGAGACAGAAATCGACAGACGCATTGGAAAGGCAGCCACAACATTTTCCAGGCTAGCTAAAAGAGTTTGGGAGAATAATAGACTAACAGAGCGTACAAAAGCTCAAGTATATAAACCTTGTGTTGTTAGCACACTACTCTATGGGTCTGAATCCTGGACCCTGTACTCAAGACAGGGAAAGGAAGTTGAATTCCTTCCACATGAGATGTCTGTGACGTATCCTGGGCATAACATGGAAAGACCACATAACAAACAAACATGTGTTTGAAAGAGCAGATATTACCACAGTGCACATCCTCCTCAAGCAGAGACGCCTCCGGTGGCTGGGCCACGTATCTCGAATTGAGAATGAACGTATTCCCAAAGATCTCCTATACGGAGAACTAGCCACAGGAAAGAGGCCAACCGGAAGACCCAAAATTCGATATAGGGATGTGTGTAAAGAAGATATGAAAACCCTTGGAATAGATCCAGACACGTGGGAAAGAGTTGCAACATACAGATGCTCCTGGAGAAGAGATGTACGAAATGGACTGGTGCTCTTTGAGCGCAATCTGATCCAACAAACTGAGGATAGGCGGTACAGGCTTAAAACGCAGTCACTTACTCTGCGGGACTTGCCTCGTCTTACAGATGCGGAAACTGTGACAGGGATTGTCACTCTCGCATTGGACTATACAGTCACCAGCGGTGCTGCCAGGTATCTCCCAAGCGGCACAACTCTATAGTCCTTCAGGACTGAAAGAGGCCTACTATCTATCTATCTATCTATCTATCTATCTATCTATCTATCTATCTATCTATCTATCTATCTATCTATCTATCTATCTATCTACCTATCTATCTATCTATCTATCTATCTATCTATCTATCTATCTATCTATCTATTTATCTATCTATCTATCTATCTATCTACGAGCGGACGTGTTTTCACAAGCTCTCCCAGTTTTTATAGAATTTATCAAATTTTGTCTAATTTCAATCGAGATGCTGTGTATAACATTGTGTTAGTTCTGAAACTGGATCTAATACGAATTAATATCTTACGTTTATGTGACTGTGGTGTAGTGAAATGAGGATTCCTTTGATAAATGGACGGTAAGGTCATTCAATTTCGAAATTACCAATTGTCGATTAGCGACACCGTGTGTAAACCATGCTTGACTAGCGCGTGGTAAGTCGCCTGCACACAATATCGCAAGTTCCTGATCAGCCCGTGTTGTTGTCTCAATTGTCAAAACAAACGATCCGCAACACATGACTTCAAGTGGCCCGCGGCGCGTCTAGACTATGATGAGTTCGCAACATTCTTCAAACGGGTTTGATAACATGATGCAGTAATGTCATCTATAGGAGAGGCCTCTATGGAGGTGATTGGTGTTAAAACAAGATCCGGTTTACGATCGGCCGTGAATAAACCATACACACTAAACAAAGAGAAGGCGGTGAAGACCAAGCTAGCCAGGTGTGCGAATCCAGTCGGCCGAGTCGTCCAACACACCAACTCCGGCCAATGTGTTACAGTATCCTTTAACAATACACTCCATTATGAGGCATTTCGAACGTGCCTCATCAATTATTACAAGCCTGAACGAATCCAACACAGACAAAAATAGAAGCGGGGCCTACGTGGAAGACCTGATTTACGACACCAGTCCTTACAATACATTTATATCCCTCAAAGAACAAGTTACTAGCTCAGGGCAGCGTTGAAAACATTAAATCTTGGCTAAAATTAGACTTTGTCGAGCTGGAGAACTCAATACTTACATTCACGAGTAGAGACATATCAAAGACACAAGATATCATCAACATGCTCGTCTCGTGTGAGGACTCAGAATCTACACAGCCCACAACTACAGCTGTGGACACCACAGCAGACAATGTTTCTCAACTAACACATACAATAAATGAACAGGACAATGCCATCAACACGAGGTCACCTACCCCATCAGTACTCTTGGCCATTGAATATCCAATGGAGCACCTCCAAAACAACGTGGAGACCAACGTAAGTGTAGCAGAAGAAATACCAGCATTGAGGTAATAGAGCAATCCTTAAAGGCGCTCACTGCTACTGTTACAGCGAACATTGCAACTAACAGCAAGACCAGCAGTGACTACACTGCTCTCAAAGAAGAAATCACGCTCCTGAGAGAGGAAAATCTGTTGCTAAGAAAGACAATAGAAACTTTACAGCACGAGTCCTCCACCAACTCAACTGAACAAGCGTGTAACTCCCAAGCAGCGGTATCAAATTCGGAGAATCTTGATGCCCAGTTTCACCAAAAACAAGACGCGGAAAAACCACAACGTGCAGAGGAAGATAAAACGCTACAAGCAGTCTATCCCATTGGTGTAAAGATAAGCAACAGATTCGAAGTGCTTCAAGAAAATTCGTCAGAAAACGTACAGTGCTATAGTGCACTGCCAACAGACAACACACGCCTCCAGGAAACACAGGGAGAGTCACATGGAGACGTACAGACTGCTGCTAAATGGGAGAAACAACGAGCAAGGCGTACTGACAACCAATACAGCACGACCCGACTGTACTCACATTATAATAGGCGACTCTCTAATGAAAGGTCTTTATAGCGACCGGATGGCTACTACAAACAAAGACATTGTTTCCATAATTCCACTGCCTGGGGCTGGTGTTGACCGGCTAACAGACAAGATTAGGAGGTTGGCTGTAAATCTTAACGTAAAAAGGGCAAGCGTCCATATTGGTATCAATGACACCATGAACAACCAGCAAATCACAACATCTCAACTGCTGGCGCTCTTGAACGGATTACGTCACACTTTTCCTAACTCGTCCATCTTCTTCTCCTCCATCATATCACCGAGTTATGGATTCCAGCGTCGTCTAGCTGACATAAATAACAACATATTGCAGAAGTTTTGCTCTCACAACAACATACAGTTCATCAACAACACACCGGTGTTTACTTCACAGTCAGGAGCACCTAAAAAGCGACTTTATAAAGATCAAGTACATTTGTCTACATTGGGCACCAGCTTGCTCGCCAAAAATCTTAAGTACCCTGAACGTACACAACCTACATCCAATACTGGATCGCGTAGGACACTTTTAGCTACACCACCTCAAACTCAAGCCAGACGACATACTGCCGCCACATCAAGTACCAATAAACCAGAAGAGAGCAGACCACTCATAACCACGGCACCTGATATCCAAGCCAGAAGGAACATTTCCATCACACCAAATCCGTACAATACGCCCTCTTTCACGCAGGAGGGTGATAATTATGAAGATACGTTCCCTCTTCTCCACAGCAAGGATCAATCCAGTAGTAACAACAACGTGCCACCACAGCCTCCTGTTAGCCACGAATCAGAGCCTGTAGTTGGAAGTCGTTACACACCCGTGAGAAATCAACAGTATCCACTCCATTGTAACCCAGAGTTGTTATACCTCACACGGTTTAGTCCAACTTCACTTCGGCAGGCATTTATGATGTCGCTGTACCAAGGACCAACACAGCCTGGTATTTACTAGCAATTCAGCACAAAGCAACACCGGATCTCGGTACAAGAAAGGGCCTCTCCTATAAAGTTTATGCGCATACTTGGTTATTGATTTATATAGCAGCGTATTAGATTGTACGCGGCTGTAAACATTGACTCGTATTGAAGTCACAGAGATTGACACTTAGATATCTTTTATAATACTTTTTATCGCCTTAATACCCTGAGTGAGGGGGTCTTCACTCCCCGCTTTAAACAGAGACATTGACTTGTATAGTCATTTATTGATTCTTTTGGATAACAGTTGGTACTTAGCTTGTGAAGTAGTTTTTTTCAAGTTAATTATTTGTTGTATGTTCTTTAATTCGTTTTGTTCCTTGTTTGCATTATATTCGTTGGTCTAATTAGTTATATCGTTATAATATTGTCATTTACTTATTGATTTGTATTACTGATATTTTGTAAGTTAATGTAATTGTGATTTTGTTTTATGATCTTGTATTTTAGCTTAACTTTGACGAATTTACACTTTCTTCATGGATGAAATGTCAGAGAAGTGGCAACACTGGCTCAATAAGTCAGGAATACGCCTTGGACACTTAAACATTTGCAGCTTATTTAACAAGCTACCAGAGTTATCTTCTATTCTTAATCAAAATTTTCATTTATTCGGCCTTAGTGAAAGTAGGCTTAATGATACAATTTCAGATGAGGACATCTCTATTAAAGGGTACAAAGTTTTTAGAAGGGATCCCTGTAGGAAACAAGAGACAGGCATAATAACCTATGTTTCTAATTTACTAAATGCTCACCATAGGCTAGACTTTGAAACTTGCGAAATAGAATGTATCTGGCTAGAGCTAAAACTTCAAAACCGCACACCCCTGATAATTGGCTACCTTTATAGAAATCCCAGTGCTGGACACGTCTGGTACAAAAACTTCACTACCATGATGGATGTGGTTTTCTCTTCTGGGAAGGAAATTATACTACTCGGAGACTTTAACATTGACACCAACAAATCCAACATAATATGGGGAAATATAATTGCATCATACAATTTCCAACAAATAGTACAACAAGCTACTAGAGTAACAAAGTCATCTTCAACAGTCATAGATCACATTTATGTAACTTGCTCAGACAACATCATAGAATGCACCGTACCAAATTGTGCAATGAGCGATCACTACCCAATATGCTGCACGTGGTCTAAAAAAGGAATTAAAACTCCTAAACATAAACACATAAGTGTAAAATATAGAAGTTACAAAAATTTCAACCAAAACGCATTTTTACAGGACTTGCTCAGTTCACCTCTAGACAATGTTTATCAGCTTCCTGACCCGGATGATGCTCTGGAATTCTGGATGAAAACCTTTATTGATGTTTTTGATAGACATGTGCCAGTCAAGGAAGTTCGAGTAAAACACCACGTCAAGCCACCTTGGATCACCCAGGAAATACTTGAAATTATGAGAGACAGAGATAAAGCACATAAAAAGCGGGATCTCAGTGCATACCGTACTCTTAGAAACAAAGTTCAATATAGCATACGACGGGAAAAGAAAAATTACTTTAAGAACTTAGTAATGGATAAAACAAATAGTAAGGATATATGGAAGGCAATTAACACCTTGACAAACAAGTATAACTTCCGAAATTCTTTACCATCAAATCATATTACATGCGACCAATTCAGTAATTTTTTTCAAACTGACATAGACCAGTTGAAGGCTTCAATACCTAATTCTCCTTGCAACTTATCTTTATTGTCATCGTTTTGCGAGAATAGATGCTCCCGCGATATTCTTTCCGACATACCGCTAATGACAATCACTGAAGTATTCACTTACCTCAGTAACCTAAAAAACACAACCTCATCTGGGTTAGATGGAATCAGCAACCGGATTCTCCGTTGTGCTGCGCCAGTGATTTGTACATCACTAACCTATGTATATAATCAGTGTCTAACAAAAGGCCACTTTCCATCAGCTCTCAAAATCGCTAAAGTGTACCCTCTTCTTAAATCTGGTTCATTGGACAATGGTCTCCCGAACAATTACAGACCCATTTCCTTACTATCATCACTATCTAAGCCACTAGAAAAACACATCCATAAAGTAACATTACAGTATCTAGTTCGCAACAAGCTTATTGTTGACAGCCAATCAGGATTTCGACCAAAATATTCTTGCCATACGGCCCTAACAAACATGATAGAAAATTGGCACCAGAATATAAACAACAACAGTCTATGTGGAACTGTGTTTATTGATTTCAAGAAAGCATTTGATATGATAGACCATGTTATTTTAATTAAAAAACTCGAGACAATGAAAATTGGCCTTAATGTAGTCACTCTAATATCATCTTTTCTATCAAACAGAAAGCAAGTAGTATCACACAATAAATCTCTGTCTCAAACCACTACCTTCAATATTGGAGTACCGCAAGGCTCTATTCTTGGCCCTCTATTATTTGCCATATATATTAACGATCTACCTTTGCATCTTTCGTCGTCCTGCGATCTATTTGCAGATGACTGTACGGTGTACACAAACGCTGAAAACTGTATTTTACTGGAGTCGTCTTTACAACAAGAATTAAATAATGTAGTTAAGTGGAGCTATTCAAACCGTATGCAAATTAACATCACTAAAACAAAAGCAATGTTATTAACAACCAGACAAAGACTTCAAACTCTAAGCCCACACACATCACTTCAACTTCACATCGATAACATGCCAGTAGAAAGTGTAATTGAGCACAAAACATTAGGCCTAATCATTGATAGAAACCTAACCTTTAATTCCCATGTTCAAGCGCTCATTAAACAAACAGCGAAAAAAGTCTATCAACTCGCCAAGATTAAAAACTTCCTTGATGAGGACACAAGGAAACTATTCTATACTTCTCATATACAGACACACTTTGACTACTGCTCTACAATCTGGGACGGTTGTTCTAATTCAAACACCAAGCGACTTTACTCACTCCAGAAACGGGCCATGAGTCTAATTTATAGCAAACATTTATCTGACAATCCTAGCCTGTATAAACGCCTTCAGTTACTACCATTCCGCAAACGCCTGCTTTTCAATAAAGCTAAACTAATTCACAAAATCCTGCATCGGAATGCCCCAAATTACCTTTGGCCTTTGTTTAAATATAATGCTAGACACAGTAAACGTTTAAATATACTACACATTCCGAAGCCTAGGATTGACTTATACAAAACAAGCTTAACGTACTCTGCATCTCAGCTGTGGAACAATCTTCCACAAGAAATCAAAGACATCACCAATCCCTATTCATATAATCGCAAATTATTCGAACACTATCTCAATACGGATTACCTTCCCCCTTAATAATTGAGATAATAATAATAATAACAAAACCCTAGTATAACAGCCAATCACCTTTTTGTAGGCCAGTATATTCCACATGGCTAATAACAAGTGTCAGACCATTATCTAATATTACTGTGTCGTGTAGTTTTGATGTTTGCATTTTGCCCATGCCTTTATAATGCATATCTTTTATATTGTTACTGTTCTTTGTTAGCCTTGAATGATGTGTGAATGAAATAATGTATGAAAGAGAGTGATAGAAGGGCAGAACGTTAGACGGGCCTGCGTGCCCGATTCTTAACCCTTTGAAAATAAAGTATGTTCGTTCGTTCATTCTATCTATCTATCTATCTATCTATCTATCTATCTATCTATCTATCTATCTATCTATCTATCTATCTATCTATCTATCTATCTATCTATCTATCTATCTATCTATCTATCTATCTATCTATCTATCCTATCTATCTATCTATCTACCTACCTACCTATCTATCTATCTATCTATCTATCTATCTATCTATCTATCTATCTATCTATCTATCTATCTATCTATCTATCTATCTATCTATCTATCGATCTATCTATCCCTTAGTGTCTTAAATACCCTTGATTTGGAGTGTTGATTATGTGACGTGATCCTTCCAGAAGATTCCTGAATAGCAATGCACTCTGATACCTGCTATCCTCCTGACAATATTGACAGGACGATGACTGCTAAACAACTTTTGGCTACGTTTCCTCACGTACTAATGTTGATTGCTACTGTCCTTGTGTGAAAGGCAGTTTAACCTCCTGTACTCTTCTAACAACTTTTTTTCTCTCGAAATACTGTGTACTCTGTCTCTTATGTTACAAACAGGCTTTTAAGATGTTTCATTAAAATTCTTTATTACCATATAAACAGCAAAGTATAAAATAAACAACAACAAAAAAGTTAGTTTCATATTGTTTACATGTGTGATGGAACACTTCGGATAACATCAGAATGAATATCTCGTTCTACAACAAAAACAACATTAAGGAGGAACGAGAAGACAAACGAATGAAACTTTACGCCCAGCATTTAAAAATCTATGACGTCAAATTGCTCAAATTCTACAAAGCGAACGCAGTCTGGCAACTATTAAAAAATCTAAAATGTGACGCTATTTCTGTTCACCAGCGAAATGAGTTGCAATGGTCGCAGACAGCAGAGCACATACTCCAGGATTGCCCAAACTACAACATATCCAGGCGAACCTTCTGGCCTAGAGGGACAACGGTGGAAGATAACCTCTATGGACCGCTGAATGAACTAAAAAAGACTGTTAGATTCATACAAGAGACAACATTGCAGTTATAAACATAATTTAGGCGAACGAAAGAAGGAGAAGAAGTTGCAATGGTAACTTGAAACAGTTTAGCATAAAACCGGACCAATGGCTGGTTCAGGAAACCACCAGCCCTAACACCTAAGTTGATAAACGCAGATTAGAAGTTGAAAGATTGGGAGACAGGGGAGACTGATAATCAGACCTGTGTATATGTATACTAGGGCTTGAGAATCCTCCATTAGATTGTCATCTGGAAGAATCAGCTCTTAAACAGAGCGCTAGGTTACACGATACTCTTCAGTGACAACGAGGAGAAACCTGTTGGAAAAAGACTTGCATTCGCGCAGAACACTGTCTCAGTTTACCAAAGGCAAAATCTGATTATGAGACCTATAATACTGTTATCAGGTAACATTTTAAGTTACTTATTTTATCGTACATGTTGATGTAAAATAATATTATTGTTTACATCATTTCATGCGACTATTTTTTTTTTTTTTGGCACTCGCTCGCTTTGAACCCAAGCGTAGTCCATACACACTATTTGTATAGTAGTGATGGACTGAATTTTGCGTGTGGGTTAGCTTTTTCTATCAACAGTGTCCCTCGCCATCAGGCGAACCCACTCCGACTTCAGAGGTACTTGTAATTAACGTCCCCAAGTCAAGGACAACAGGTCAACAGTTTAGTCCAGCACTACCTGGTATATGTGAATGGATTATGTCTCGAAATCGCCAGGATCACTATCATCATAGCAAAAACAAAAACATCATGGTCTAAATAAATTATGTATCTTGATAGAGCCGGCTTCCTGGCCTAGAGGTTAGCAACTTTTCTCCGTAATCTCGTATACTCTCGTAAGTAACGTGGCGACGGTGAGAATCAGCAGTGGATTCGAATCGCGTCGGTAACTTACAGGGTATGTGAGCCGGCCGCTCAGAAAGCAATGGCAAACTGCTGAGCGTAATCTTGCCAAGAAATCAACAATCAGCTGAAAGATGCTGATGTTGACAGCGATGTCCTGTAAAGGATATGCAAAACATTTTTTATCTTGATAGAAAATAAACGCACTGGTGGTTTGTTTAACAGTTAGTTATATCTTAATACTTTCCAAGTTTATGTAATTGTGTATGTGTACCTGTTACTTATAATACTTGGTGGGGGACTCGTTATAATAATCAGGGAGGGGAGATTGTCAGGGGTGTCGCGAGATTGCCATGAGTTAAACAGATAAATATTCCCGACGTTTGCTTGGCGTGTATTTTCAGCACCATTATTTTACTAACTGGAAAAACACCGCGGATGTCAAAATCTCAGGACAATATTTGTAGCTGCACGTGTACATCTATAACGGATTTGGAACGGTCGGTGTTGATGATGACAGGTCCTGGCATCGCCTTGATTAGTTTGTCTACATTTGAATGTAAATGGAAGCAGTGGGGTCAGCCCATCTACACATTTGGTGTTGAGTGAGAAGGAAGGGATACACCGAGTTGGCAGTTCATTACCAGTTAGAATCACATATATTGTCACCACGGAACAGAAGATTGACAAGTTTGTCAACATTTGAATGCAGATGGAAGCCGTGAGATCACAATGGCAGATGTAAAACGGAAGTACTTAGTAGGGAGAAAACAGTACATATGTCAATTCTTGGTTTCCGGAACATGAAGAGTTTGACGGGGTTATTTGCAACTGTTTGTTGGAAGTCGTCATAAAATTCGCTGGCTTGTTTTGAGAATCTTAACAATTACTGACAACTTTGACAGGATTTAAGCCCGGAAAAATAGATCCTTGCAAATGGTTGATATGTCCAAATCACACCTGTGTGGGGGAGAAGAGGATAAAGTCACGTGGACAACTTTGGTAGTTTGCCATATAAACTCTAGTTGGGACCAGCTAGGGAGGACTTGAAATTATGCTTTAGTCAGAGTGCCAGGGCACGGCAGCGCCTAGTGGAAATAATATCTACCGTGTGTTAATTAGTGACTTAATTTTACACGTGCCTATAATGGCAGATGTAGATATGATTGATAGGACTGCAGTGGTGCCATTTAAGGTATAACCTATTATAATATATTCGTTATAATTACTTTAGGCAGTAGCCTTGTTAAACTATAGTGTGATGATTAGCACTGTTAGTGGAAACTAGCTAGAGTAGGGAAGTGATACTTGACTCTGTTAGCTAGAATAGATTAGTGAAGTGTTGATAAGCTTTACTAGTTGAGAATTGAGTAATGAGGGATAATTGGGATTTCCCGTAGGTGTCCCTTGTGGGAGGGGTTCCACATTCTGTTTGCTGATTTTTTCTTTGTCATAACCTGATTCGACTCTAGGTGGGTAGCTAATCTGCTCTATGACTAAGTCTAGTTAGCTAACGATCATTAGGCAAGGTGATAGGCTTACACTCAGCCGAAAGAATCATGAACTAGTACTATCACCAGGTGTGTTGTTTCTATCCTAGGTTCCCTACCAGATCCAAGGAAGCTCAATAAAGTTTTGGGAAGGAAGAAAATCCCAGTCTGAAGAACACCAGTTCGGCAATCAATAAAGATTGCTTACAGACGTGATTAAAAGCTAGAGGGAGGTTGATTCACCCAACATAGTGAAGATTACAGTTGCACCATACAGCATTAAACAGTGGTAACGAACCGAGAACCGGTTAAGAGTAACTAGTGTTAGTACAGTAACAATTAACATTAGTAATTAGCACTTGCGGACTGAATGGTTCGATGTGCAACGAGGATGATCTGTCGACTAACACTTAACTTTACTAACTGTGTAAACACTAGAAAAGAACTTGTGCAGTTGGTTAGAGAACATTAGGAACGGACATTGTGTAGAGTGAATCCGGTCCATAAGTAACTGTTCATACCACCGGTGTCTATTTCTCATGTTCATGAAATGGGATTACCAGAGGTCTACAGAAGCAAAGCAGTATCCGGCAGGATGGTTCCGGCAACGGGTGAGACGTACTTGTTCTGACGTAACGTGCTGTGGTCTATCTTTGCTGTGATCAGCGGACTGATCTGATGTCTGAGAGTCAGATTCTCTACACTTTATAGAACACGTCACACATTTTCTTCGCATACACGTCTCATACACGTTACACTTTTATTTTAATAAATTAATCTTTATTAATTTCTAGAAGTAAGAGTTGTTGAGTATGTTGCGTTGGGGAAGTATGAGAAGGGGGCATAGTACGACAGTGTGAGAGTGATAGGAAAAGGTGTCCATAGGCTGATGGAGTGTGTTGGACGGAAGCTGGTGGATTCTCCAGAATATTGAGGGGAAAAAAAAAATATTATAATGTGGGTGTCGGATCTCCTCACTCCAGGGACGACACTTTAAAGGAGGACACGACATTATTGGGGGCTCGTAAACGTGATATTTGAACAGTGGGATCTATCGTAAACGTGATCTTTGGACAACGAGATCTCTCGTAAACGGGATCCTTGGACAGCGGGATCTCCCGTAAACGGAATCCTTGGACAGCGAGATCTCCTGCAAGCAGGAACGTTTCACAGGGGATCTTCTGACAACGGGGTCTTTTGACACGGGATCCTTAGTTATAAGAGGGAGATATCATTTTGGAGAATCCAGCTAGAGTGAATGTGGATAGGGGTTAGGATTAATATCTTACCTGTTCACACTTCACACGTCTGCATAGGTCTGTGGTCCTGATTCTACTCTTGTCACTGAGTGAATGTACTGTGTGTGGTAATATCGAGATTTATAGTACTTGTTCATATATCGGTATAGTAATTTGCAGTTATATTGTACTAGACCTGCTAGCTTACCTCTCTGTATAATGGCCACCCCTAAACTTAGCACGTTAGAATTAAAGGAAAGGGGGGAAGAAATGGGATTGGCGGGGTCTGCTCTAACGGATTACATACAGGAAGTGGAGAGAGAGTATCGTCAAGCAGAAAGGGATGATCGAAAGGCCGAGCTGGAATTGAGAAGGATGGAGTTGGAACAAGCAGCTAAGAAATTGGAAGCTGAGCAAGCAGCTAGGAAATTTGAAGCTGAGCAAGCAGCTAGGAAATTAGAAGCTGAACAGGAAGCACAGAAAAGGGAGCACGAGTACCGGATGAGGGAACTCGAGTTGAAGAGTCAATCTAATGGAGAAACTGAGGGAGCAGTTGGAGGTTCCTCCATCCCAGGATCAACACCAGTAGGTGGACATGGGTACCATGCTATGAAGTTTCCTTTAGCGGTCTACGAGGAGGACAAAGAGAAGATTGATCAATACCTTCAACGCTTCGAGGCTATGTCAGTTGCTATGGGTCTGGAGCGTAACAAATGGAATCTTAAGCTATCCCAGGGATTACGCGGGACAGGATACGAGGTTTATACTCGCCTGCCACCAGGACATGAGAACAATTATGATGAGTTAAAGACGGCTCTGCTGAAACGATTCGAGGTTACATCGCATACCTACCGGAAAAAATTTCGAGCAGCGAAACGAGAACCGGGAGAGTTGTTTGCCGCCTACAGTTTGCGTCTTAAATCTTATCTCCATAAGTGGATGGATTTGGCTGGGTTCGCACATGACTATGAGAGTCTGGAAGAGCTCATGGTGGTCGACCAGCTGAAGAAGCAAATGTCTAAACCTCTCAGGACGTTCCTGGGAGAACAAGGAGCGGAACGTATTGACCTCGTGAATAAATTAGCAGAACGGTTCGTCGAGGTACATGGGGAGGTAGGGGAAAACCTTTCAACCAACACCAAAAGTCAAGAGAAACATGACAAGAAGAAAGCCAAAATCTCAGGAACCAAAAAGTGGGAACCTTATGTGCAAAAATCAGAGGATAATTCAGAGAAGAAGAAGGAGGGAAGCAAGAGCACCTCAAGCTCTACACCTAAACGACCGTGGTCGGAGAAGTGGTGTTCAATTTGTAAGTCACCCTCTCACAATACGAGGGACTGCAAATCGAAGGCTAAGAACCCTCATTTTGCAGCATGTCAAGTGACTTCCAAGGAGGTTGTCACGGAAAATGCCAAGGTCAACAAGGAAGCTCGCCACCAGGAGAGCTCATTCAAGTCCGACAATAGAAAATCTAGGACAGGGAAATGGTGCAACGAATGCAAGTCAAACACGCACAATGCTATTGACTGCAGGGGAAAGTCAGGAGACACTCAATTCGTCGTGTGCTCAGGAAAACCTAAGGTGGAGCCCACCGAACAGGTCGAGACCGAGGAAGAGACTCCAGACCAGGAAAAACCACCTGTAGTGGAATTGGTAGAGGTTAACGGTCGTCAAGTGGAGTGTTTATACGACACAGGACTGGACGGGGAGGCCGTGATTTCTGCGGATCTAGTACATCCAGAACAATTCACAGGTGAAACCTTGGATATACAGCCTGCACAGAAGAGTGCTGTAGTCATGAAGTTGCCCATTGCTAATGTGGAGATTCGGTCACGGTACGTCACCGGCACCATCAAGGCCGCTGTATTGACCGATCCCATTTTCCAGTCATCCTAGGTTGCCGGTATGTCTTTCTGGGAATGCCCAGGGAGCCTATTCATATGGGAGCAATGCAGACTCGCTCTCAGGCGAAAACGGAAGAGGCAGACGCAATTGTGACTAACCCAATGCCGGGGGAGCTACGAACTGCCCAGAGTGAGGATGATACTTTACGTCCTTGCTACAAAAAGCTGCAGAAAAGTGCTGATCCACCAGGACGGGGGCAGTACTACATGAAGAATAGGATACTCTACAGGAGAGCAGGAAGGGGAGACAACCTATACGGTCAGTTGGTCGTCCCGAAAGCTCATCGGTCCCAGATTCTTCATATGGGGCATACCATCTCGTTTAGTGGACACATGGGTATTGCCGCCACCATGCAGCGGATTTCCTGCCACTACTATTGGCCGGGAATGACAGATGATGTGCGTCGGTATGTGAAGTCATGCCCTGAGTGCCAGAGGGTGGCACCGAAACACTGGACAGCACCGGTGATGTTGGGTGAGATGCCCATCATGAACTCTCCTTTCGAGAGGGTAGCCATCGATATCGTGGGTCCACTTCCCAGGACTAGGAAGAGGAACATGTATATACTCACAATGGTGGATTGCTGTACAATGTGGGGTGAGGCTATACCGTTGACCACGATTGACTCGAAAAGAGTGGCGGACGCACTGATGGAGGCCTTTACCAGATTAGGCTTTCCGGATCAAATTCTGACGGACAATGGATCTCAGTTTTGTGGAAAACTCATGGAGGAGGTATTTAGGGTGTTTCACTCTAACCACATACATACCAGCCCTTACCACCCTCAAGCCAATGGACAAGTAGAGCGTTTCAACGGCACGTTGATGACAATGCTCAGGAAATTAGCGCAGGAAAAACCTGATAGGTGGGATGAATATATCCCAGCAGCACTCTTTGCCTATCGGGAAGTTCCTCATGGCTCAACAGGACTACCACCCGCTACGTTGCTGTTTGGTCGTCCAATCAAAGGACCGTTGGAAGCCATGTTGAGGAGTTGGACTGAAGAGGGGACGTCAGAAGAAGTGATCTCATCCTATCAATACGTGGAGGAACTGAAAGAAAAACTCCACAAGGGATGGACTCTGGCAAATCAAAACTTGAAAAAGGCCAGGAAAAGACATGCGGCTTACTACAACCGTAGGTCTAAAGAAAGATCTCTAGAGGTGGGAGATAAAGTCTTGTTGCTACTCCCAACGGGAAACAACAAACTGGAGATAGGTTGGCAAGGACCATTTCCCGTGGAAAGGGTGATATCCAGAACCAACTATCAAATCCGGATCCGGGGAAAGTCGAAGATTTTCCATATCAATCTCTTGCGGAAATACGAAGAGAGACCCGGAGACAAGGCAGCTCACCTCATGGCAATGGCAGTTGCAGTGGAGACAGAAGTGGGAACCAGCGAGGGCAGGGAATATCCCTTAGTACACCAGGAAACCTATAGGGATGTACAAGTGAACCCTGATCTGACCTCCCAGGAGAGGGAAAGGATAACCCAGGTTCTCAAGTCTCATAAGGAGATACTGACTGATAAACCTGGACGAACGAGGTTGGTGGAGTTTGAGATGACTTTGACCACACAGGAGCCGGTTCGTCAGAAGGTTTACCCAGTGCCATTCTCTAAAGAAAAGGCCCTGGAGGAGGAAATAAAAAAATTGCTGGAGGATGACGTGATTGCACCATCCACATCCCCATACAATGCGGGGGTAGTTTTGTTACGCAAACCAAGTGGAGAACACAGGTTGTGTATAGATTACCGACTGCTGAACAGTCATACACAGTTTCAGGTGGAACCTTTGCCGAATCCAACTCAGCTATTCGCTAGGCTCCATAAGGCTCGGTACTTTTCAAAGGTGGATCTGAGTCGGGGGTACTATCAGATACCAGTCAAACCGGAGATTCGACCACTGTTAGTTTTCAGTACACCCAGTGGACACTACGAATTTAAGGTCATGCCCTTTGGACTTAGCAATGCACCTAGTGTGTTTACACGCATGATGAGGACTTTACTAGATCCGTTACAGGATCCGTCCATCATCTCATTTCTGGATGATATTCTGATTTCCAGTGACAGCCTGGATGACCACTTACAATCCTTGGAGAGAGTGTTTAATAGGCTCAAGGAAGCAGGGCTTACTGCTCGTCCAACCAAGTGCATGATTGGTTACCAGACTCTGGAATTTCTAGGTCACACCATCACTCCAGGACACATTGTTCCAGAAGAGAAGAACCTGGAGAAAATCAGAAATGCACCAAGGCCAAAAACGAAGAAGGATGTGCGATCTTTTCTCTCGTTGTGTGGGTTCTACCACAAATTTATCCCACATTTCACTGAACTGGGAGCTCCGTTGACCGAAACCTTGAAAAAGGGATTACCGGATCAAATCATTTGGACACCAGAATGTGAGAATGCCTATAGTCAGTTAAAGGAGGCCTTGGTCAGCAAACCTGTATTACAGCTCCCTGACCTTTCCAAACAATTTGTGTTGAGAACAGATGCGAGTGCGATTGGAATTGGAGCCGCTTTGTTACAGGAAGGAAAAGACGATGCTTCGGTTTTGAAACCTGTGGCATACGCAAGTAAGAAACTTCTACCGGCGGAGAGGAATTATTCAACCGTCGAGAGAGAATGCTTGTCCCTCGTATGGGCAGTGCAAAAATTTCAGCCATATTTGTATGGAGTTAAGTTTCGGGTTCAGTCGGATCATCAGCCCCTGATGTTCCTGGCTACTTCTCAGAAGCTCAACGCACGTTTGATGCGGTGGTCGTTGTTACTTCAACCGTATAATTTCACAGTAGAGTACATTCCTGGGAAGGAAAATGTTGGAGCGGATTTCTTGTCAAGACACCCAGCTCCTGAAGAAGAGGAATGAATTATCTGGATTTAACTCATGGTGGAGGAGAGTGAGATGGACTACTCTCTTAAGAGGGGGCCTATGTCGCGAGATTGCCATGAGTTAAACAGATAAATATTCCCGACGTTTGCTTGGCGTGTATTTTCAGCACCATTATTTTACTAACTGGAAAAACACCGCGGATGTCAAAATCTCAGGACAATATTTGTAGCTGCACGTGTACATCTATAACGGATTTGGAACGGTCGGTGTTGATGATGACAGGTCCTGGCATCGCCTTGATTAGTTTGTCTACATTTGAATGTAAATGGAAGCAGTGGGGTCAGCCCATCTACACATTTGGTGTTGAGTGAGAAGGAAGGGATACACCGAGTTGGCAGTTCATTACCAGTTAGAATCACATATATTGTCACCACGGAACAGAAGATTGACAAGTTTGTCAACATTTGAATGCAGATGGAAGCCGTGAGATCACAATGGCAGATGTAAAACGGAAGTACTTAGTAGGGAGAAAACAGTACATATGTCAATTCTTGGTTTCCGGAACATGAAGAGTTTGACGGGGTTATTTGCAACTGTTTGTTGGAAGTCGTCATAAAATTCGCTGGCTTGTTTTGAGAATCTTAACAATTACTGACAACTTTGACAGGATTTAAGCCCGGAAAAATAGATCCTTGCAAATGGTTGATATGTCCAAATCACACCTGTGTGGGGGAGAAGAGGATAAAGTCACGTGGACAACTTTGGTAGTTTGCCATATAAACTCTAGTTGGGACCAGCTAGGGAGGACTTGAAATTATGCTTTAGTCAGAGTGCCAGGGCACGGCAGCGCCTAGTGGAAATAATATCTACCGTGTGTTAATTAGTGACTTAATTTTACACGTGCCTATAATGGCAGATGTAGATACGATTGATAGGACTGCAGTGGTGCCATTTAAGGTATAACCTATTATAATATATTCGTTATAATTACTTTAGGCAGTAGCCTTGTTAAACTATAGTGTGATGATTAGCACTGTTAGTGGAAACTAGCTAGAGTAGGGAAGTGATACTTGACTCTGTTAGCTAGAATAGATTAGTGAAGTGTTGATAAGCTTTACTAGTTGAGAATTGAGTAATGAGGGATAATTGGGATTTCCCGTAGGTGTCCCTTGTGGGAGGGGTTCCACATTCTGTTTGCTGATTTTTTCTTTGTCATAACCTGATTCGACTCTAGGTGGGTAGCTAATCTGCTCTATGACTAAGTCTAGTTAGCTAACGATCATTAGGCAAGGTGATAGGCTTACACTCAGCCGAAAGAATCATGAACTAGTACTATCACCAGGTGTGTTGTTTCTATCCTAGGTTCCCTACCAGATCCAAGGAAGCTCAATAAAGTTTTGGGAAGGAAGAAAATCCCAGTCTGAAGAACACCAGTTCGGCAATCAATAAAGATTGCTTACAGACGTGATTAAAAGCTAGAGGGAGGTTGATTCACCCAACATAGTGAAGATTACAGTTGCACCATACAGCATTAAACAGTGGTAACGAACCGAGAACCGGTTAAGAGTAACTAGTGTTAGTACAGTAACAATTAACATTAGTAATTAGCACTTGCGGACTGAATGGTTCGATGTGCAACGAGGATGATCTGTCGACTAACACTTAACTTTACTAACTGTGTAAACACTAGAAAAGAACTTGTGCAGTTGGTTAGAGAACATTAGGAACGGACATTGTGTAGAGTGAATCCGGTCCATAAGTAACTGTTCATACCACCGGTGTCTATTTCTCATGTTCATGAAATGGGATTACCAGAGGTCTACAGAAGCAAAGCAGTATCTGGCAGGATGGTTCCGGCAACGGGTGAGACGTACTTGTTCTGACGTAACGTGCTGTGGTCTATCTTTGCTGTGATCAGCGGACTGATCTGATGTCTGAGAGTCAGATTCTCTACACTTTATAGAACACGTCACACATTTTCTTCGCATACACGTCTCATACACGTTACACTTTTATTTTAATAAATTAATCTTTATTAATTTCTAGAAGTAAGAGTTGTTGAGTATGTTGCGTTGGGGAAGTATGAGAAGGGGGCATAGTACGACAGTGTGAGAGTGATAGGAAAAGGTGTCCATAGGCTGATGGAGTGTGTTGGACGGAAGCTGGTGGATTCTCCAGAATATTGAGGGGAAAAAAAAAAAAATATTATAATGTGGGTGTCGGATCTCCTCACTCCAGGGACGACACTTTAAAGGAGGACACGACAAGGGGGAAAACCTGCCCTCCTTAGTATTAGAGTAATAGAATTAAACCTTTGCACCTAACATCCTCCTATCCACTCCTTGGGAATACCTAGATCAGTGAAATTTACCGTTTTTCTCTATCCAGGTGTCGGTATCCAGCCTAAAAGACATTTGCCCGAGTTTGCTTACTTGGATTGGGAGTATCGGAAAGGTGAACCTGCACCCACCACAACGCCAGTGAGCGCTAACTCAATTAGCTAACAAATCGGAGATGACTCACGCCTGTTGTTAGTAATCTTCTTACAGCATGGCTTCACAGTCAACCCCATAATTGTGTGGCTGTTTGTGATTTCTTGGCAAGTTTACGTTCAGTCATTTGCCATTGTTTTCTGAACTACGGGTATTCATACCATTTTATAGAAAACAACACAAGGCACCTGCAGTTGTGTTTCGAACGCGGTATGCGGAATTACGAACTGCGACCGTAACCCCTTCGCCACAAAGCAGGTAAACATACAAATAAACAAAAAGGGCGACCAAATCCATGTGAAGTTGCTAACGTTAACTAACTGAATTAGAAATACGAGAAAATAAGTCATTACATTCTTCTTCTTTTGTCCTACTGATGTAGTCATCGTAAAGAGTAAGCAGGTGTGTTTAGCTGCTCTTGATGCTTGTACTAACGTAATGACACATTTGATTTCTTCATTGTCTCTTGTACTCCACTTAGCCAACTCAACCCGAGATACCCTCTCACCTTGTATCCCGATGTTCTCACGTAGAACACTCTAGCCATTGGATGATCTTGTTACATTCTAATTAAATGTCCGAACCATTTGATTCTTTGGTGTTATATAAAGTCAGTAATATATATATTATCACTACACATGCTCATAGTTTCTCATTTGTGTATCTCTTCTTGTTTTTTTCCAGCTGAATTTATTTTGCACGTGTTCTCTCTCACATGACAAGATTACACACCTGTGTGATTCTAGGACTGACCATTTCTGGCATTGGTAAGACTACATTTGGATGATTATAGCGTTTACCAGCTGCTTGTTTTTATGCGTGTTGATATTTTGATGTTTCAGGATAGGTGCCATTTATAGTTGATGTTGTTTGTTTTCTGATTTCTCGATTCTATTCTCTATTTAGTCTTCCATCCTCCGTTAATTATATGACATTAGCATTTCGAATTTGCACAAATTAATTTCATCTCTATTTCTTAGACTTACATTTCAGTTTAGACAACACACTGGACGGTTAGTTTCAATGACTAGGAGTTTTTATAATGAAGATACTAATGATCAGCATTATCTGCTGATCACAATGCGAGCTGTGAATTTCGTAAACTGCATGTTAAAAAAAAAATGGCGATCGGCCTATCGCTGAACTAACTGGGTTGCCTTATGCAGTAATGTGTGGCTGCTGGTTTTCTAGTGACTGCCGCTTCTATCGACGACGAACTGTATTTTTCGTGGCTGACTTTTATGTTGGCATTCTCGCAGCGGCATTATGCCTAGTATACTGTGAGGGATGTTGGCTTGTCGAGACTTCTATCTGTTCTACTTTTCACATGGGGCGGCGAAGAGCATTTTGTGTGATATTCACTGGCACAAGAACGGAGCATAATAGGGCGTTCCTTTGCCGTGAAATTAGAACCGCGATTAACGACTTAACGATTATCCGCAGATAATTTTGCTGATCTTTCATGTTGAAGGTGACATATCAGTGGCAAGCAGTGTGTTATGGTCTGTCGTTATTGGTGTCTGTCGGGCGGTTGTGATAGGTTGTTTTAAGTGTGTGGCTTAGAGACAGTGAACGCTGCTTCACAACCTCACGTACATGGTTCGCCATCAACCGTAGAGGATTTAGAAGTAGGCCGTCTTGCATTGATTTTCTTAATGGTATAAACGACGGTTGTTCATAAAGCAGTGACACAAACTAATGAACATGAAATTGGATATAAAATCACAAGCAGACCCCTAAAATTGATGGGATTGATTGAAACGTCCTGTAAAGGACATGAAAATTACTTTTAAGTGAACATAAGTTGCTCTTTGATTCATGTCTATTTTAGAATAGTTATACAGTTGTTTTGACATTATCTAACCGCCTAGTTTCCTTACAATGCATTTACTCACTAGTATCATCAATGTCAACACGACGAACTTAATCACACACCAGCGTTAGTCTTTACTGAATCTTATCTTGCTTGCCCCAAAATTGTCTGTTCTTCCTGCCCCTACAAAGCAAAATAATATGAAACCATTAGATAAGAAATACTTTTTTATGCGTAATATTACTTTTAGACTTTATCCCGTTATAATAGTATAATTGTGGGAAGCAACAACTAACTCTATTGCTAACCATACAAACGAACATGACTGTGTGTTAAGGGCTTTTCACACGCCTTTGACGAATTGAATAGAAGAATTTCCGGTCTCCCTGGCCTAGGCGCTAGCGACTTTCTCCGTAATCCCGTATATTCTCGTGAGTGACGTGACGTTCGTGAGAATCGGTGGCGGTTCTCTCCGCGTCGGTAACTTAGGGATATGTAAGCCGGTCGCTCAGAAAGCAATGACAAACTACTGAGCGTAATCTTGCCTAGTACTCAACAGCAGCTGAAAGATACTGGTGTTGACTGCTACGTCCTGTAAGGGATATGCAACACTAAAAAAAAAAAATCAAACCAACGAATTGAACACATTGTGCTAGACCCATTTTATTATCGGCCTGTCCGGTACTCGGTGGGTGATGTGGTCAGTATTAAACCGATAGTAGTTAATGCCCAGGACATTTCCTGTGACCCATATTAGGCTGAATCAAAATGGGAGTATTGGTCAATTTAAAAAAAACAAACCCGCCCCAATGAAAATTCAAACTCATGACCACCATGGCAAGGATCTAGCCATTACTTTACCGGGGATCCTGATGTAATTATGTCGTCTCTAGTGTAGAACCTGTCGTAGTGTTGCCCTGTGATCCGTGTGGATACTAGATTGGAATTGCTCTCTTGCAATGAAGTTATAAAATTACATATCTTAATATTTGTATGGTTGCGAGATAAAGATAATAGAAAAAAGGGAAATGCAACTTCTACTTCCATTGAAAATGTCATGCGTTTTCACACTCTTAAACAAATGGAAATTTTTTAAATGATCTCGTGTGTCCCTAAAAACTAACTCAAAAATTGATCAAAAAATGTTCTGGGAAGTAAATGGGGATTGCGTCACATTGATCACATGACCTATCTAGTGCTAATTGGTTTATACATATATGGTTCTGACACCATATGCTTAATACGCACCAAGGCGTGTAACAGTGTCATCTACCTTGACTTTCATAATAAGAATTTGTTTTGTTGCGCTCGCTCGCATAGAACTCAAGCGTAGTCTATACACACTGCTTATAGTAGTGCTGGTCTGAATTTTGTGTGTGGGTTAGCTTTTCCTATTAACAGTGTCTCTCGCCATCAGGCGAACACACTCCGACTTCTGAGATACTTGTAATTTACGTCTCCTAGTCAAGGAAGACAGGTGAACATGGTAGTTCAATTGTCCGGTGTAGGCCTAAGGGTTAAACCCCCTTCACCTCGGCATCAGTACACCGGATGTTTAAGAACAAGTGTTGTTATCTATTCGGTCTTGCTGACCTAATGAGGCATGAAATACAACATTTTTTTTACATTGGCACTTTCCGTCTTGACAGACGATAGTTTGGTACATTGTGCTTCAAAAAGGCTTAATAACTGTCATATGGCAATAACTACGATCCATGGCGGTGGCGAGTGTGGCTGGTAAGGTCAATTCTTGCTGCAAATGATTGCCCACAGTAGGTGCATGTGAAAACATGGTCATTTCCACCATTTTGCACCATCTTACGTCTCTCATGCTCTGTGTGTGCTTTATCTTCAATCATTTTCTCCTTTGTCTTTATTCCATTTCTGATAATTGCCCTCCATGCAACACGTTCAGCGGCGACGTGCTCCCATTGTGCATTATTAATGCCTGTATGAATCATGTCCCGCTTACACACATCTTTGTATCGTAGTAGAGGCGACCCTGAGATCTCCTACCCGTCTGTAATTCACCAAAAAAGATGTCCTTTGGTATTCTACCATCATCCATCCTCCTAACGTGTCCTATCCATCTAAGTCTACGAAGACTGAGCATGGAATACACCGTCACACAACCTGATCTTTCCAATACTTTAGTATTTGTGATTTTGTCTTGCCACTTAATACCAAGTATTCTTCGCAGACACCGCATATGAAAGCTGTTTAAACGTTTCTCTTGGCGTGAGTAAGTTGTCCAGGTTTCACTGCCATAAAGAAGAGTACTAAGGACACAGGCTTGGTAGACGAGGACTTTTGTTTTGGCAGTAAGCTTCCTGTTCTCCCAGACTCTTTTTGCTAACATGTTCATTGTTGTTGTTGCCTTGCCAATCCTGATGTTGATTTCCTGATCGAGGGATAATTTGCTATTTATCTCTGATCCAAGATATGTAAAATCGGATTTTGGAACTGCCTTGATCGCAGAGTCTAGCTGCTCATAGAATGTATCTTTCACATCATCAGAGGAAGTGAGTGTCAGTGCATATGCAGTGAGAATGGTGGCAAATCCACAAGAGGTTGCCAAGCGCAGTGATAATAATCTTTCATTACCTCCAGCTGGGATATCAATCATTCCCAGTAGCGAATTCTTCACTGCAAAGCACACACCGTGTTGCCTTTTTTCTGCCTGCCCTCTTCCCTTCCAAAAAAGGTGTAATTGTTTTCCCTGAGTGACCCTTCCTCCGCGAGGCGAGTCTCCTGCAGGCCAGCAATATCAATGTTAAGACGATTGAGTTCAGCATCAATCACAGCCGTTTTTCTCACATCGTCAATATTTGTCAAGTCAGTGGAGAATCCTGGACACATGGTTCTCACGTTCCAGGTTGCAAGCCGTAGCATGAGGTTTCTATTATTCTTTTTATTAGTACCTGGTGAAATGGTTTTACAGCCTGCGATTCAGAGTTTGTCCTAGCCCCAAGCACCCATTGAAGCAGGCAGGCTGTGGCGGATCAGCACCCAATTGGCCGGGGGCTGCCCAGCTTGAGGCGGGCGGTAGCTGATCAGTGACACCTGTAGGTGTCTCCCACCGTCAGAGGCAACGCGTGGCGCCCCATGTCTACGCCAACTGACAAGGACTTATAACCCGTAACAGTTGCCTCTCGCTTTGATTCCGAGACCGGTTAAGACCAGGGATGGAGTTATTGCTTCTCCATTGCACAAACCCTGGGCTAAAATAAAGAAACCATGTGTTGCCCATGCAGCATGATCCCTCTCTCGGCCTGCCTAGTTCACTCCAGAGGAAAGTTAACACCTATACATCTGGAACAAGACAAGCTGCAGAAGCTGCCGGATTAGCAAAGCAATGCTCTAACTGTCCGCTTGTCGGAGCTTCGATCCTAGACCAGCTGCCAACCAAGGCTTAGGGCCTGGCTTGCCCTGCCATGACTTATTTTGTCTTTGGGTTGCAATTCCTCGCACCAGGATAAGGCTAGTACCCTCCCAATTGCGCTCTTCCGCCCGAAGCCGTTGGCACAATGTGGGGTGTCGGGTTTGGTAAGCTCCGCCCAACATTCGGCGCTGACAGAAAGCAGGTAGTACCGTCTACTGTCATACGGTAGCTCAGTCATATCTGACTAAGACCTGACTCTCCATGAAATACAACACAATTAATGTAATTGAAAATGAAGAGACAGAACCAACATTTTTGGTACAACAATCTGAACAAAAGGAAGTCACCAGACTGTGACGCTGAGACAGTGTCTACATCTACCTTGATAAGTGTGAAGATCTCAAATAATGTTGTTTGCCACAAACATGTGAGTAATCTCCATACCTCCCTAAAGAAAGGAAATTTAAAAAATTGATAACCAGGTGTATCTACTACATCATCTTCTACACCATTTTCATCGTATACGTCATCTTTATTATCTTTGTCAATGTCAGTTACTTTAATAGCTGTCGATGTCTTAGAAGTCTCCATCAGCTTCAGCACCATGATAGTTTTCTTGCTCTCGATCTGTCATATTCTGCCTTAGCTTCTTTTTATCCTCTTTTTTGTTTTACTTCGTCGTCATCCTCTTGGTTATCATTCAAGTCCATGTCTTTTTCATCCTCCTCCGTATCCTCGTCGTCGTCCCCCGCCTTCTCTTCGTTCTTTTTCTTTTATGTCATCTCATCAACCCCTTCCTCTTATCTTTTTCTGCCTCCTCCTCCTTCTTCACATCTTCGTCTTCTTTTTCTGTGTCAGGTGTCTGGTCTTGAACAAACCTCGGCTACCATTTCTCTTTGCCATTTCATATTTTGATGAAATTATTGTCCAGTCAGTTCGAAGTTTTCCATTTACAATCCTTCGAAACTTTCGCATTGCCCTTAGTCCAGTTGGTATGACATGCTTTTTGAGTAAATACTTTTAATAAATGTTTTGTTGTTTTAAGGAATTTATTGTGAATTGTTAATGTCGCCTCGAACTTTTGTCCCCTCCCCCCAACCCCCACCCCCGGTGCGGTTAAATCCCGATTGGTTTGCATGGAACTGCGCTGACCAAATGCGAAGTAAAACATTGACATTAAAATATACATGCTAACATGCTAAGTTCACAAGTATAAAGACAATTATTTTCAGAAGCTGGACATTTGTTTACATTGTCTACGACAGTGGTTCTCAACCGGTGGGTAATCTCCCCCCCCCCCCCAGGTGGGAATTTTAGGGTTTCCGGGGGGGGGGGGGGGGGAATGAAGACCATTTCAAGATCGCGTTAATACAAGAACCGATTACTTGATATTGTTTTTCCCTTCATACTTTACAGTTATGTACGTCTCATCCTTCTAAAATTCATTCTATAAAGAAAGTAGACCCACAAATCATGGAATGGGAATCATTTGAATGACGTTTTGAAAATATGGTGAAGGGGGCCACGGGCCAAAAAAGGTTGAGAACCACTGGTCTAACACAATATTTAGTGTATTTTAAGGTATGGCAGCAAATGCTGTTTACAGACGAAAGAATGTTTCAAGTGCAATGATTTAAATTTCATAATCAAAGAACATTTCGTCACATGAATAACACCACCGAGCAATCAAACTATCAGTTTAGCGAATATAAGCTATATATCTTCGTCATCACGAGAGAGGAGTAACAATTTTAGTAAAAAAAGAATTTAGATAAACATATTCCTGGATTCTGAGATCAGAAAGATAGAATGATAGTACTCATAATTACGGCAAGACCTTCCTGTCGAGATAGCAATCCTACAATTGCATGCTTCAACAGTAGATTTATTGATTGATTGATTTAGGAACCGACATCACAGTAGATTATAGTGATGAACAGCTACAAGAGTACTAAAAGGAACTATAACAAACACTGAAATCGTAAAATCACCAGAGTTCCTAATTGTCACGGTGGACATTAACGCAAAGCTTACAAGAAACTAAATACAAGCAGGTAGGAGGGCGACATGGTATGGGAACCAGAAAAGATAGAGAGAATCGGCTGATACAGTTTTGTGAAGAAAACCATGTTTTTGTGTAGCACATTTTCCCACACAATCCTTGGAAACTATACGTAGAAAAGCCCTGGAGATAAACGAAAATCCAAATTGATTACATTATGATTAGAAATAGGTTTAAAAACAATGTTAAAAATGCCGAACATCACAATCCTGAAGTTTTAAAATTACAAATACACTTAAAAACACAAGAATAAGGACATTGAGGACGCTTCAGATATACTCGGCCCAAGAGAGAATTTTAGGCAAAAATATTATTTATGGTCACGATGTAAAGTGCAAATCAAATTCCCTAATTAGCAGCCTTCCTAATGATATGCTATCTGAGAGCGTTCTCGCTTCGATCAGAATAAGCGAAAATAAAAGTTGTGTAGTGAGTTAGTGTTCGTCGTTATAGTTACCTAGCAACGTTTAGATGCTCGTTTTGGATTGACGCATAACCACTGATATGCACGATGCAGCGAAGGCATTTCAAGTGAAATTGCGCTTATGGGAGACACAAATGCACCACTGCAACCTGTCTCTCTTTTCTTGTTGCCAGACAAAGTTAAACCAAGTCAACGCTATGGTGATTCCCAATGCAGACTTTGCTGAAAACCTTAGCTTACTTCGAGCCTAGTTCACACGGCGCTTTAGTGATTTTGAAACACAGAAAAGTAATTTCGAGCTGTTTCTTAATCCATTTGCCATAAATGTGGAAACTGAACCTGTAAATTTGCAGATGGAGTTAATAGAGTTGCAGTGTAATGGGACACTAAAGGCAAAGTACGACACTGTGGGGGCTGCACAGTTCACTCATTTCATTCCTGAAGAGATGCCCCGGCTTCGTCTACTTGCGGCTCAACCATGAGCATGTTTGGTTGCACATATATGTGTGAGCAACTGCTTTCTGTGATGAAGATTAACAAAACATCACACAGGAGTCGTCTCACTGATGAACACTTACAGTCCATCATGAGAATCCCAATGACACAAAACATTACTCCCAACAAAAAGGAACTTGTAGCCAAGAAAAGATGCCAAATATCGTGCTCTGACAAATGGACATAAGAGTGAAAATGTGTATACCAATGATGTTTTATTATTAAAATTTTTTTCTCTGTTAATTTATATTAATGTTTTAAAAAGGTTTAATGTTCGGCTTATTGAATATTTATCCTGTCTGGCCCGCAACCTTACGTGTGATTTGAGTTTTGGCTCGCCGAGCGATTGAGTTTGACACCCCTGCTCCAGATGGACCAAAATATTGAAGTCTGACGTAGAGACGGCTGTTAAAAAGATGAAACAGGGAGGGGCTGCAGGCCCTGACAAGATAAAACGGAGATGATAAAATTGTTATCTAGCTTTGGCATTTATACTTTTACTTAATTATGTAATGATACGCAAATGCCTACTCCTCTCTCGTGATGATCTCCTCATAGTATACAGCCTATATTCGCTACACTGATAGTTCGGTTGCCTCGGTAGTTTGATTAATGTGACGTAATATTGGGTTCATGGCCAGGAATTTGAAAACATCAATTTTCATCACACTACCCAAGAAGCCAATAGTTGCTGATTGTGAGGATTACATAGCTGTTCTCTTAATGAGCCGTGCAACTAAGATAATCCTCAAGATCATACACGAATTAATTCAACATAAAATAGATGAGGAAGAAGGTAAAGAAATATTTGGGTTGCGCAACTATAGCGGCACCAGAGAAGCTAGAGGATGTTGACTGAAAAATATATAGAGGTTCAGAAAAATAAATATGCATGGTTTATAGACTACAAGGAAGCTTTTGACAGAGCCCAACGATTAATTGCATATCTTCAAGATAATTGCATATCTTCAAGATATAGGCGTAACAGAAAGGACACCAGACTTATTAGTAACTTGTGCTGTGAACATGTGGAGTAAATTAGATACGGAAATAATTATTCGTCACCCATAGTGCGACTTTCTTCGTAATCCCGTATACTCTCGTGAGTGAAGTGACGTGCGTGAAAATCGGTGGCGGTTCTCTTCGCGTCAGTAACTTAGGGGTATGTGAGCCGGTCGCTCAGAAAGCAATGGCAAACTACTGAGCGTAATCTTGCCTAGTACATCAACAGCAGTTGAAAAATGCTGATGTTGACTGCAACGTCCTGTAAGGGATATGCAAAAAGAGAAGAAATCGATAAAAAAGAGAAGCAGGGCAGGGATGTTTTTTGTCCCAAACCTTTTTAACTTATACACAGTAAGAAGGTTTAAACACGTCGAACTACCTTGACTTAACACCAATAGAAGAATCATAAACGATCTTTGGTATTCTGGCGATAGTGTTACTAGCATAAAGCGAGTATGAGTTACAAAATCTAGTGGAACAAGCAAGCACGCATAGTGCAGAATGTGGCTTAGATATTAACATTCAAAAACGAAAGCAGTGGAAAGAGAGGTCATCAATGAGCATCGCGGTAAAAGGGGAGATACTAGAACAAGAAACAGTTTCTTCTATCTTTGAAATGCAATAACAGATGAAAGCAGAAGTAAAACTGAATCAAAAAGAGAATACGAATTGCCAGAAAAGCTTTCAACAGCATGAAATCAATATTAATATCAAAAGAGATTAGCAATGCATTAAAATTAAAATTATCAAAGTTATGTATTAGTTAGTTAGTTAGTTAGTTAGTTAGTTAGTTAGTTTAGTTAGTTAGTTAGTTAGTTAGTTAGTTAGTTAGTTAGTTAGTTAGTTAGTTAGTTAGTTAGTTAGTTAAGTCGAGGTTCCGACTTCACGGCAACTGGTCGTCCCCACTATTCCCCGTTCCTGTGCCAGTGAATATCACACAAAATGCTCCCCACTGTCCAATGTGAAAAATGGAATAGACAGGAGTATCGGGAATCCAACAGCTCGCACTGGTACACTGTGCATAATGCCGCCACCAGAATGCCATCACAAAAGTCATCCACGAAAACCACAGTTCATCATCGATGGAATCGGCAGTCACCAGAAAGACCTCTTTGACCCAGGTTTTCTCACATGGCTTGGTCTCTTTCCGCAGGGCGACCCGCCGAAAGTGTCGCATAAAGCACGAACTCCGTAGCTTCAGCGCCGACTCCCAGGAGCTGAAAAATGCACTCGTGAACAGAAAAGGCAAATCAGTAATGTATATTCAACAATAATATATGTCGCGGAGCCTGGAGATTGAACAAGCAATTAGAAAGTCCAATGGAGGTCCTGGAGATGTGGGTATACAGAAGAATATATCGCATTTCAAGGAAGCAAATACAATCAAATACATAGGTTCTAGAAAACCTCGGAATGAAAAGATGGTTGATGAATGAAATATAAAGAGGCAAGTGTAATATTTCGGCCACATTAAAACACATGGCACTCTTATAAAAACCATACTGGAGGTAAGGTTAAAGGCCAGCGAGGAAGAGGTGGATAACGATACAAGTGGGAAGATAATATTAAGAGATGGACGAACAGCAATCTGACAGAATGTACAGTAAGGGCGAGAGATAGACAGTGTTGTAGATCCATTGCAGCCAATCGTCATTATGGAGACGGCACCAGAATGATCGACTGATTGATCTAAATTGAAAAAAAAAAAAATACGAACCACATTATTTCAAGTGATCCTTATAGTTAATAAAATCGTCTAGTGCAGGGGTCGCTAAACTTTTTTCACGGCGGGCCGAAAAACTGACAAAATGACAAGCGCTGGCCGCATTCTCATTCTGTACACATCTTTGCGCCGATCTCAGTGGCGAAGGTCTTACGGGCGCGGTTCGTAATCTAGTATACCCGCGTGCGAAACACAGCTGCGCGCGATTTGGCAGCAGATCGCGTTGCGCTGGTTTTTTACGCTATGGTATGGGTGCTGATCGTTCAGAAAGCAATGACAAACTACTGCATGTCAACTTGCCAAGACATCGACCATAGTAAAAGATGCTGGTGTTGACTGTAAACGTCCTGTAAATATGCAACTATATGTCCTGGATATGCAACTAACTTTAACATTACTTGCAAGCCAGAACGAAAGCTTTAGGAAAACATACGAAAAACTAAGTTAATAACGTGTGTGAATAACGTGCAATGCACAAAAAGCAAAGACAACCAACATACTTGCGTTTTATTTGGTTGTTTTCGGGATTTGAGTGTTAAAGATTGAGCACAACCCACAATTGGCAACGTTAATCGTATTCCGGTACGAACCTAAGGCCATGTCCACGTCAATTTGAAAGCACTATACTCGAGTTTCGCTCTCGTTTGAGCTCTTTAGTAGTGCATATCCTTGACCGGACCCGGAAACAAACCCCGGATCACTGGCATGGATTAGCGTTGCCAGTTTTGGGTTGTGCTCAATCTTTAAATCTCAAATCCCGAAACAACCAAATAAATCAATTTGATTATTGCTCGCTGGATTTAAGGCGGCCTGGTGTACTTTGTCAACCGAGAAGACCTGATCATTCGGGGCCACATCGAATGACGGATGTCGATCGCGGCGATCGGGCAAATTTTGAACTATAGCCTACGGTGGATGATGTTGTTATATTCTAGTGTGAGCATTTGGTTGTGTCTAGCGTGTACCGCGTGGTCCAGTGGTTAAACACCCGCGTCACATGCCAGTGATCCGAGGTTTGTTTCCAGGTCCGGTAAAGGATAAGCACTACTGATGAGCTCAAACGAAAGTGAAACTCGAATATAGTGCTTCCAAATTGACATGGACATGACCTTAGGTTCGAGCCGGAATACGATCAGCGTTGCCAGTTGTGGGTTGTGCTCAATCTTTAAATACTTGTGTTTACTTTAAAATAAAGTATTGAAAGAAGGCGACGTTTTAAAAAAGATAGCTGCATCAGACCAAGTGTGCACATATTCCAATCTCACAAACTAACCAGCAAAAGAGGTTAGTGAGATTTCTGAAACTGATATTTAGCTTTAAATATATCATCAAAGTTTGGTTTGGAATTGTTGCATGCAATCAAGATAATTGCTTTCAAATTTTCATCAGTCAATCTCGTTCGATGTGTTGACTTCACATACATCATTTTTGAAAATGTTTGCTCACAGAAAAAAAGTTGTTTCGAAAACTGATGCCATACCAGCGGATAATGTCTTCAGTTTCGGAAACTCAGCATCAAGTAAGCAGCGGTAAATTTCAACAAGTTTTCCTTCTCGTGTCTCTCTTTCAACAAGTCATTTGCTTGCAAATCAATTAGCTCCAACTGTAGTTCAACTGGCACATCATCAAGGTTACAATCAAACTGCTTCTGGAACAGAAAAATATCACTCTCAGTTCTGTCCAGATCTGAAAATCTCTCATAAAAGTGCTAATCCAAGACACGAATAATTTTTTTCGGAAAATCGAGGTTGAAATCTTTGGCGATTGTAGCGAAAATAAAAAACGTTTTCTCCTTCCAGTTGTGCTTCAATCAATGATAGCTTTCTCCGAAATCCTTTGATGATTCTGTAGAGATCACAGACGAGGTTATCTGTTTTCTGAAGTTTCAAATTCAGTTCATTCATGTGGGATGTGATGTCGATAAAAAATGACAACTTTGACAGCCAGGCAGGATCTGACAGCTGTGGATCAGTTCTATCTTTTTCAGTGAGGAAAACATCTATTTCGTTTCGGAGCTTGTAAAATCGAAACAGGACTTTACCGGAGCTGAGCCACTTCGCTGATGGCAAGTCACATAATTCACAATCAATTTCTTCAATAAAAGCCTTGATCTGGAGATGACTGAGTGCATGTCCTCGAATGAAGTTTCCAGCAGAAACCACTGATTTCAGTACACATAAAATATCTAAGTCTTTCCCACAGAGTGCTTGCTGATGTATGATGCAGTGTTTGAACAGAGCGCTTGGAATCTGCAAATCTTCTGACTGATTCCTGATCTGCCCCACCAGACCCTTCCTCATTCCAGCCATGTTTTGTACTCTATAAACTGTAACACCTCGAAGCTGATTCCACTGAAGGTTATATTCTTGTAAAATGTTTTGCTCTTTCACGAACATGTCTTTTCCAGTTGTTGTTCCATGCACGCTGCTTGCAATCGGATTCCAACTCTTCCGTTATTTGAAAGTCCAAATTGACCCCACGAATGTACACGAGAATGATATAACGTACTCGAGAGATCAGTAGACTCTTTCACCGCCAGAGAATACCACAACAAGATCCTAGCTTTCTCGGGTATCTGTAGCACTATACTCTCTCTAAGTTTTCTGTTCTCCACGCAACTGAACTTGCCGAAAGGCGTATAGTTCCAAACAAATAGGTTTTCTCGGGACACACGTTATCTGCTGCTTCCAATCATACATCCTTTGATGAAGTTGCCATCAGTAAACGATTTTCCTCGTTCTGCCATCTTATGCACTATTGTGTAACTTGTACGACTGACGAATTCATTTTCAGCAAACTTTTCCAGCGAAGAGATTTCTTTATGTTCCTAAACCACGTTTCGTGAACTCATATATCTCAGAGCGTAACTTTCCATAAAACTTTAAATATGTTCATAGATGTTTTTTGCACAATGTCGCCGAAGATTGAACTCTTTCAAAACGGCAACACTTTTATTGCATATTACGCAACTGGTTTTATCGTCCTTTGTTTCCACAAAGAAGTACTTTACTCACCATTCTTCATGGAAGCCGCTACACTCGGCTTACACATTTTCTTTTCTTAGTAGCTATAATGAAGGGGGAAGTAAACGGGATCTGAAAATGAAAAAGACATTGAATTAAAAACATAATTAAAATCCTATTGAAATACGAGAAAAGCAGAGGACTATGGGTCACTGATGAAGCTACAGCTAGTGTATAGGTACCTTTGGTAACATAATAAGGTTTGCAAAATATATAAATAGGGCCGGTCTAAATAAACAGTCTAGATTTAAACGATTTTCCACCGCGGTTCCGCAAGTGGCATCCAGGGATTCCGCCGAAACAGACCGAAATCGTTTAATTGGAACATTTCTGCCTATCCTGTTTATTACATAAAGTAGGACAGACACTTGGATCATCGCAAAGAGTTACTTGAGCAACGTAAACATTTAAATAATGATCTACTCCAGCAGAAAGGTTAAAAAACAGTGGCCGTAGAGACCAGCTCGATTAACACCTTGATCGGGGAATTTTTCTGAGCTGGGGATACTATTTTCGTAATAACACGAGGCATCTATGGCATTGTTATGCCATGTTTGCTACTTTACTGCCTCTATTCACACTTTTAGTTCACTTACGTATCACTATCAAACAAAGATACCCATGTTACATACCTATAAAATGGATGAGAGGCAAAAAAAAAAAAGCAAATATTTCTAGAGCGTCGAACTATTGACAGCTCGACGCATATGGGGGAGGGAAAGATGCGTGTTTGTCTGTCCATGGAAACCATGGTAACGTCAGAGCGTAGGTGGAGCTACCACGAGCCGGTGAAGGACTTGGGATAGCGCGAAATAAGCATCTATTTCACATTTTTTTTTTCGCGTTTTCATCCTGTTTCAGGATATTGCGGTCAACACCAGCATCTTTCAGCTGTATGTTGATTCCTAGGCTAGATTACGCTCATCAGCACGCCACGACTTTCTGAGCGACCGGCTCCATACTCTCATAAGTCACTTTTGCGATTCGAACCACTGCTAATTCTCGTCGCGTCACGTGACGAGAGTATTCGGAGTAAGCGGAGAAAGCTGCTAACCACTCGGCCACGGAGCGGGCTATCCATTTCAATAAACAAGAAAAATCTACATACAATAATTTAAAATTTAAAATATCACAATTAAGGCACATCCAGCCAGGAGGTCTCCCCACGATGACGATCTCCTATTATTCTAAACATAATATTTAAATTAAGTTGTATTAAAACGACTGTGTTCCATACGTTGTATCAGGTAAATTCCGAGTACCGTCGGCTGAGCGGATGAACTGAGGTCGCAGGCCGTAGTTTGGTGACCCTTGTTCTAGTGATTCGATTATTATGATATTAGTACATACCAAATTACACTTGGTACCCGACACTCTAATGATTACAGGATAATTACCAACAAATCTCTAAATATATGACGTTTATACTATAAATAATAAATAAACAGCTAATATGGCTAAAGTGCAGGTGGCATTTTGCAGATCGTCTCCTCCGGGTGATTATTGTAAAACGGTTACAATATGTTTTAACTGTGTTTGTGATTGGTTAGATTTCTGCTCGATGTGTAGAAGAGTAACAGTAATATGTTGATTGTCGGGGTTGAAGTAATTATGCACATTGTTTAAATATATTATATGTCCGTGGTAGAAATAAAGTAAGGTTATCTATTCGTTCTGTTTCCATAGAAAGAAACAAAACACACTGTAATAATGTTATACTGATTTCTATCGATATGTGAACATAAATGAGATAATTTGTCTAAAAGTGGGAACATTTAAGTATCACCTGTAATATGGCAAATTATTTTCATTTAAATAAGCCCAATAACACAATATGGCGGATCGGGTATGCTAATTGGGGGAAAATCACCTCTCTCGAACTCTTTCTCGACGCATGACTACTGGAACAGACAACTTACCTGCTAGCTATGACAGTACCAAGGCCCAGGGACACATTAAGTGTGGATTATTATTTATACCGTAGAAATAGAACTGGACATATATATGGCAATATGTATGCATAAGAGGCAGTCATTGCAATAATCTGTATTTTGGAGAAAATATTATAAGCTGATCTAATCTCATCTCATCTCATCGTGTTCCTCTTGTACCTTGCGGTGTCGAGGTGAAGTATAAAGTTCGTGAGAGTGCCCGGTTATGGGCTTCGTATATCGACATTCCCATGGATTCTACTATTCCCTCCGACCAACGTTTACGTGGTCGGCCTCTTCCTCTGTGTCCATCTGGTCTGTACATCATTGCTTGTTGTGGCATGCTGTTGACTGGTAACCTACTTGCATGGCCAAACCATTTGACTTGCTGCTTTCTAATAAAATCTAGTGCTGCTTGTCATGAAATTACTGTCGGATTAACCTGATGATGATAATACAGACAGTCTGATTCACGGCATGTTTTCAAGGCCACAATTGTTTTTAACCATTACAGAAAAAACAAGTCAGATCAAGGCTGTGCAGCCGTCCTATGAAGTTTCCACCAGTCTAAAATTTGTAGGCTTGTTATTGAAACCCGAATTGAGAGCATGCAGGAACACACTAGCTGTGTTGGTTGTCACAACAAAGAAAGACAACTCTTGCATTGATTAAACACAAGGGAGATAAGATTTCTGGAAATAGTTAGTGCCCCTGAAGACACCTGCGTGACATCAAAAGAACTTGACTAGAACACTCCCAGCTCTTGACAGATACAAGACTTGTGTACGTTAGTGTGGCCAAGGAAATTGACTAGGATTGACGTGTTGTGTTACCGCAGTTAGGAAATTCGGAGAGCATCTATTGTGTTAGATTTAAGCAACATTAAAATAACATGTCTTAATGGCAAGTTATAGATGCCATCCAGGAGTAATGCGGATTTGCATAAGGCACCAAACATAGTCTAGTTAGGCCTAATTAATACAGACAGTAGCCTTGTTAGATCTAGAGTGTGATGATTAGCTCTGTTAGTTGAAAACTAGCGAGAGTAGTGAAGTGATGGTTAGCTCTGCTAGGGTGAATAGGGTAGCGGGGTGATATTTGGAGAGATTTAAGATGGGTTGGGAGATGGGGAAAGTGTCCAATGGGGGGATCTTTCAGTGGTTTGCCCACTTAGGGTTTGCACTCTGTTTATTGGTATTTCCTTGTCATAGCCTGATTCGGACCTAGGTGAGTAGCTAATCTGCTCTATGACAGAGTTTAGTTAGCTGAAAAATAACAGAGCATGGCAATAGGCTTACACTCAGCGGGCAGGATCAGTGACTAGTGCTATCACGAGATGTATTATTTCTCTAACAGGTTCCCTGCCAGTTATGAGGAAGTTCAACACTGGTTTTGAAAAAGTTCAACTCCAATTAGGAAGAACACCAGTTGAACAGTCAAATGCTTTCTTACTGAAAACGAATAACGCCCGAGAAGAAAGGGGGTATAATGTTTACGCTGGACTCATGATCAGGAGGGTCCACCATAACATGGCTCAGAAGAGCAAACCAATATAACGATTCCTGTGTGTGTAGGTTCACAAGGGATGGGTGATGATTGTTGATACATCACATATCATACAAACATTATTAACCAAACGAAAACGTTAAAATGTAACATTCACATGGGTGATAGATTCCAGTGAAACATTACAAAAGACATTGTAATTGAGACTATATAGACACTAGTTAGGATCAAGTATATTAACAATAACAGTGATACCGAATTTCACAGTTCAAATGAGTTGTACATTTTCTTTAGGAACGATAGGAACTTATAATGTGTAGTGTGCAACTGGTCCATGATCAGCCGTAAATTACAAACAAACTGTATCTATTTCGGATTATCAGGAAGATGGATTACCAGGTAGCTACAGATGAAAGACAGTGTCCGGCAGGGGAGATACAGCACTGGGTGGGGTGGATTTGTTCTGACTTAACGTGCTGTGGTGTGTCCTTGCAATGAGGAACTGACCGTGCTATTATCTGAGGGTCCGATTCTACACACATTATAGAACTCGTCACACATTTTCTTCGCATACACGTCTCACATACGTTATACTTTTCTTTTAATAAATTCATTGGGAAAGAATGAGAGGGGGCATGATCAGGTAGAGTGATAGAGAGAGAGAAAGAGGTGTCCATGAACCGAAGGAGTGTGGTGGACGGAATCTAGCGGATTCTCCAGGATATTGATAAGGGGTTAAATATAATGTGGATGTTGACTCCACTCACTCCAGGGACGACACTTTAAACGGACACACGACATTATTGGGGGCTCGTCCGGGATCTTTGGACGGCGGGACTTCTCGTGAACGGGATCTTTTGACACGGATTTCTCGACACGGGATCCTTAGTTACAGGACGGTGATATCATATTAGTGAGGATCCAGCTAGAGTGAATGTGGATAGGGGTTAAGACACATATCTTGCCTGTTCACACTGCACACGTCTACTTAGGTCTGTGGTCCAAATTCTAATCTTGTCACTGAGTGATCGTGTTGTGTTGTGCTGTGTGGTTAAATATATAGATACCTGTGAATTATTCATTACCTATATATTTGTTTAGAGATAATTAATAGTCAACCTGCTGACTGACCTCTCTAAAATATGGCCACTCCTAAACTAACTACGGCAGAACTAAGGGCAAAGGGGGAAGAAATGTGTTTGTCGGGTTCTGCACTAACAGTTTACGTACAGGAGGTGGAGAGGGAGTTTCGTAAAGCAGAAAGGGAAGATCGAAAGGCCGAGCTGGAATTGAGAAGGATGGAGTTAAAACAAGCCGCTAAGAAATTGGAAGCACAGCAAGCCATAAAAAGGCTGGAAATTGAAGCGGAGCAGGCAGCTAAGAAATTTGAAGCTGAGCAGGCAGCTAAGAAATTTAAAACTGGGCAGGCAGCTAGGAAACTTGAAGTATAGGAAGCTGCTAGGAAACGGGAAGTGGAGCAAGAAGCTCAGAAAAGGGAGCACGAGTGGGCATAGTTATCATGCTATGAAGTTCCCTCTAGCGATCTACGAAGAGGAAAAAGAGCAGATTGACCAGTACCTTCAACGCTTCGAGGCCATGTCCGTTGCTATGGGTCTGGAGCGTAACAAATGGAATCTCAAGCTATCCCAGGGATTACGCAGGACCGGCTACGAGGTTTATTCCCGCCTGCCACCAGGACATGAGAACAATTATGACCAGTTGAAGACGGCTCTGCTGAAACGATTCGAGGTTACGTCACATACCTAGCGGAAAAAATTTCGAGCAGCGAAACGAGAACCGGGGGAGTTGTTTGCCGCATACAGTTTGCGTCTAAAATCCTATCTCCATAAGTGGATGGATTTAGCTGGGTTCGCGCATGACTATGAGAGTCTGGAAGAGCTCATGGTGTTCGACCAGCTGAAGAAACAAATGTCAAAACCTCTCAGGACATTCCTGGGAGAACAAGGAGCGGAAGGTATTGACCTCGTGACAAAATTAGCAGAACAGTTCGTCGAGGTACATGGGGAGGCAGGGGAAAACCTTTCCACCAACACCAAAAGTCAGGAGAAACAGGACAGGAGGAAAGCCAAAAACTCAGGAACCAAAAAGGGGTACCTTATGTACAAAAATCAGAGGATAGTTCAGAGAAGACGAAGGAGGGAAGCAAGAGCACATCGAGCTCTACATCAAAACGACCGTGGTCGGAGAAGTGTTGTTCAATTTGTAAGTCGCCCTCTCACAATACGAGGGACTGCAAATCGAAGGCTAAGAGCCCTCACTTCGCAGCATGTCAGGTGACTTCCAAGGCGGTTGTCACGGAAAATGCCAAGGTCAACAAGGAAGCTCGCCACCAAGAGAGCTCAATCAGGTCCGGCATTAGAAAATCTAGGGCAGGGAAATGGTGCAACCAATGCAAGTCAAACACGCACAATGCCATTAACTGCAGGGGAAAGAAGGAGATTCTCAATTCGTCGGGTGCTCTGGGAGACCTCAGGTGGAGCCCACTGAACAGGTCGAGGCCGAGGAAGAGACTCCAGACCAGGAAAAACCACCTGTAGTGGAACTGGTAGAGGTTAACGGTCGTCAAGTGGAGTGTTTGTACGACACAGGACTGGACGGGGAGGCCGTGATTTCTGCCGATCTGGTACACCCAGAACAATTCACAGGTGAGACCATGGAGATACAGCCTGCACAGAAGAGTGCTGTGGTCATGAAGTTGCCCATTGCTAACTTGGAGATTCGGTCAAGATATGTCACCGGCACAATCAAGGCTGCTGTATTGACCGATCCCATTTTCCCCGTCATCCTCGGTTGCCGGTATGTCTTTCTGGGAATGCCCAGGGAGCCAATCCATATGGGAGCAATACAGACTCGCTCTCAGACGAGAACAGAAGAGGCAGAAGCAATTGTGACTAACCCAATGCCGGGGGAGCTACGAACTGCCCATAGTGAGGATGCCACTTTACGTCCTTGCTACACAAAGCTGCAGAGAAGTGCTGATCCACCAGGACGTGGGCAGTACTACATGAAGAATAGGATACTCTACAGGAGAGCCGGAAGGGGAGACAACCTATACGGTCAGTTGATCGTCCCGAAAGCTCACCGGTCCCAGATTCTTCATATGAGGCATACCATTTCCTTTAGTGGGCACATGGGTATTGCCACCACCATGCAGCGAATTTCCTGCCATTACTATTGGCCGGGAATGACAGATGATGTGCGTCGGTATGTGAAGTCATGCCCTGAGTGCGAGAGGGTGGCACCGAAACACTGAACAGCACCGGTGGTCTTGGGTGAGATGCCCATCATGAACTCTCCTTTCGAGAGGGTAGCCATCGATATCGTGGGTCCACTTCCTAGGACTAGGAAGAGGAACATGTATATACTCACAATGGTGGATTGCTGTACAATGTGGGGTGAATCCATACCGTTGACCACAATTGATTCGAAACGATTTTACAAGATTAGTTTTTCCGGATCAAAGTCTGACGGACTATGGGTCCCAGTTTTGTGGAAAACTCATGGAGGAGGTATTTAGGGTGTTCCACTCTAACCACATACATACCAGCCCTTACCACCCTCAAGCAAATGGACAAGTAGAGCGTTTAAACGGCACGTTGTTGACAATGCTCAGGAAACTGGCACAGGAAAAACCTGATAGGTGGGATGAATATATCCCAGCAGCACTCTTTGCCTATCGGGAGGTTCCTCATGGCTCAACCGGACTACCACCCGTTACGTTGCTCTTTGGTCGTCCAATCAAGGGACCGTTGGAAGCCATCTTCAGGAGTTGGACTGAAGAGGGGACGATAGAAGAAGTGATCTCTTCTTACAAATATGTGGAGGAACTGACAGAAAAACTTCACAAGGGATGGACTCTAGCGAATCAAAACTTGAAAAAAGCCAGAAAAAGACATGCGGCTTACTACAACCGTAGGTCTAAAGACAGATCTCTAGAGGTGGGAGACAAAGTCTTGTTGCTACTCCCAACGGGAAACAACAAACTGGAGATAGGTTGGCAAGGACCATTTCCCGTGGAAAGGGTGATATCCAGAACCAACTATCAGATCCGGATCAGGGGAAAGTCGAAGATTTTCCATATCAACCTCTTGCGGAAATACGAGGAGAGACCCGGAGACAAAGCAGCTCACCTCATGGCAATGGCAGTTGCAGTGGAGACTGAAGTGGGAACCAACGAGGGCATGGAATATCCCTTGGTACACCAGGAAACCTATAGGGATGTGCAAGTGAACTCTGATCTGACTCTCCAGGAGAGGGAAAGGATAACTCAGGTTCTCGAGTCTCATCAGAAGATACTGTCTAATAAACCAGGACGAAGGAGGTTGGTGGAGTTCGAGATGACTTTGACTACCCAAGAACCTGTTCGCCAAAAGGTTTACCCAGTGCCATTCTCTAAAGAAAAGGCCCTGGAGGAGAAAATCAGAAATGCACCAAGGCCAAAATCTAAGAAGGATGTGAGATCCTTTCTCTCGTTATGTGGGTGTTACCAAAAATTTATCCCACATTTTACTGAAATGGGAACTCCATTGACGGAAACCTTGAAAAAGGGATTCCCGGACCAAATCATCTGGACACCAGAATGTGAGACTGCCTATAGTCAGTTAAAGGAGGCCTTGGTCAGCAATCCTGTGTTACAGCTCCCTGGCCTTTCCAAACCATTTGTGTTGAGAACAGATGCGAGTGGGATTGGGATTGGGGCAGATTTGTTACAGAAAGGAAAAGACGATGCTTCGGTTTTGATACCTGTGGCATACGCAAGTAAGAAACTTATCCAGGCTGAGAGGAATTATTCGACAGTCGAGAGAGAGAGAGAGAGAGAGAGAGAGAGAGAGAGAGAGAGAGAGAGAGAGAGAGAGAGAGAGAGAGAGAGAGAGAGAGAGAGAGCTTGTCTCTCGTATGGGCCGTGCAAAAATTCCAGCCATATTTGTATGGAGTTCAGTTTCGGGTCCAGTCGGATCATCAGCCCCTGATGTTCCTGGCTACTTCTCAGGAGCTCAACGCCCGTTTGATGCGGTGATCGTTGTTATTTCAACCCTACAATTTCACAGTGGAGTATATTCCTGGGAAGGAAAATGTTGGAGCGGACTTCTTGTCAAGACACCCAGCTCCTGGAGAAGAGGAATGAATCATCTGGATTGAACTCACAGTGGAGAAGAGTGAGATGGACTACTCTCTTAAGAGGCGGCCTATGCCATGAAATTACTGTGGATTAACCAGATGATGATAATACAGACAGTCTGATTCACATCATGTTTTCAAGGCCACACTTGTTTTTAACTAGTACACACAAAAAAAAAGTCAGATTAAGGCGGTGCAGCCGTCCTTTGAAGTTTCCACCAGTCTAAAATTTGTAGGCTTGTTAATGAAACCCGAATTGAGAGCATGCAGGAACACACTAGCTGCGTTGGTTATCATAACAAAGAAAGACAACTCTTGCATTGATTAAACACAAGGGAGATAAGATTTCTGGAAATAGTTAGTGCCCCTGAAGACACCTGCGTGACATCAAAAGAACTTGACTAGAACACTCCCAGCTCTTGACAGATACAAGACTTGTGTACGTCAGTGTGACCAAGGAAATTGACTAGGATTGACGTGTTGTGTTACCGCAGTTAGGAAATTCGGAGAGCATCAATTGTGTTAGATTTAAGCAACATTAAAATAACATATGTCTTAATGGCAAGTTATAGATGCCATCCAGGAGTAATGCGGATTTGCATAAGGCACCAAACATAGTCTAGTTAGGCCTAATTAATACAGGCAGTAGCCTTGTTAAAACTAGAGTGTGATGATTAGCTCTGTTAGTTGAAAACTAGCTAGAGTAGTTAGTGATGGTTAGCTCTGCTAGGGTGAATAGGGTAGCCGGGTGTTATGTGGAGAGATTTAAGATGGGTTGGGAGATGGGGAAAGTGTCCAATGGGGGAATCTTTCAGTGGTTTGCCCACTGGTGTTTTGCACTCTGTTTATTGGTCTTTCCTTGTCATAGCCTGATTCGGACCTAGGTGATCTGCTCTATGACAGAGTTTAGTTAGCTGAAAAATAACAGAGCAGAAACTAAACTACGACCTTCGCGGCACGAGTGTGGCGGCTTAAACACTTCGCCACAGACATCCCCGTGTGTGTTGTGTGTGTGTACGTGTGCATGTGTGTGTGAATATCTCTTACTTCCTGGAATCAGAAACAAAGAAACAATGAAGGTCTAGAGAAGTTCGCCATAAAAAAGAGTGCTCATAAAAGACGAAATTTAAAAAAAAAAAAAACAGTATTTCAGTCACTTTAAACGACAAGCTGATATAATAAAATCTATACTGGTGGACAGTCAGGGTCTGTGAGAACGAAAACATACCAAGAGTGTGGAGAGAAGGACATCTGGTGAAGCTGCCAAAGAAAAAGACCTATAATACTGCGAGCATCATAGAGGGACGCTGTTACTGTCAGTGAAAATATTTAACAGGATAATTATGAGAAGATTAAGTTATGTCATTTACAAATAACTGCGTGAAACTGATATCACCCAACTTGTTCAGATTGATCTATAAACATACAAGTGTAGCACCATATACCCAATGCACACAAGGCGTTTAGAGCTGTCCTTTACTTTTACTGTTATCTAACTTCGAGTAAAATGGCGACGGAATAGAGGGAAGAAACCTAAAAACACACAGAGAAGAGAAATACCAATTACATGATGTTGGGAGATGGCAAAAGATAGGATTGATTGACGTGAGATGGTTTATAGCTCATGTTCTATTGAGGAATAAATAGCAGAAGAAGAGGAGAAAAGTCGAAGACAATCGATCACGTCGCATGCTTCTCCACAAATGGAATGCTGAAGAAGAAGAAGAAGAAGAAGAAGAAGAAGAAGAAGAAGAAGAAGAAGAAGAAGAAGAAGAAGAAGAAGAAGAAGAAGAAGAATCATATTAAATCCTTTTCTGAAATCGATAAGCACCGCGCCACATATATTGTTATTGTTTATATTCTGGTGCCAATGTTCTATAATGCTGGTTAAGGCCGTATGTCAAGGATATTTTGAAATCTTGATTGACTGTCATCTGTAAGCTTGTTGCGAACTAAATACTGTAATATTGCTTTATAAATGTGCGTTTCTAGTGGTTTAGATAGTGATGATAGTAAGGAAATGGTTCTATAATTGTTCGGGAGACCATCGGCCAATGAGCCAGATTTAAGAAAAGTAATACAATTTTGGGATTTAGAGAGCTGTTGGAAAGTGGCCTTAGGTGAGCACTGATTATATACATAAGTTAGTGACACACAGTTTACTGGCCTAGCACAACGGAGAATCTGATGGCTGATTCCGTGTAGCCCTGATGAGTTAATGTTTGTTAGGTTGAGATAAGCTAAGAACTGACATCACTGCACTCAGAACATTCCCATTCACACTCTTGTTCAACAGCAAGCGAAGAGTCACACTACTTATCCTTCCGACCGCTATCCGATTGAAAGTTCTCCTGGTCTTCCCTCTCAGTTTTGAGAAGTCTTGCCAATCCCCCGCAATCTCATTCTTTCCACATACGGATTCTCAATCTGTTCCCCCACCTTCTTAATCTAGTCCCACAAGTGCACGACCACCTCCCCAGTGTCCATAGGTAATCGAAGTCCAAGAGATTGATTTCCTGCCAGCCTATCGGCATGTTCATTCCCCCGCACTCCCGCGTGGCAAAGGCAAAAAAAAAAAAGCTAAACAATTCTCACAATCTTTGACCTCTGAAGTGAAGTGAGCCATTCCACATGAAATATTTCTTTCTCCACCTTACTAAGCATACTTCTTGAGTTAGTAATGAGTACAATGTGTGTTGCAGTAGTCTCCTCTAACAAACAGTATGACGTTGTGACTGAGGTAAGTAAATACTTCAGCTATTGTCATTAGTTGTATGTCGGAAAGAATATCTCGGAGGCATCTATTCTCTCAACACGATAACAGTAAAGATAAGTTAGAAAGTGAATGCTGTAATGAATCCTTCAAATGGTCTATGTCAGTCTGAAATAAAAATACTGAATTGGTCACATGTAATGTGATTTGATGGTAATGAATTAGAGGAGTTATATTTGTTTGTCATGGTGTTCATTGCCCTCCATATATCCTTACTATTTTGTTCCCATGACTAAATTCTTAAGATAATATTTCTTTTATCTTCGTATGATATAATAAACTTTGTTTCTACGAGTACGGTATGTGTCGAGGTCTCTCTTTTTATGTGCTTTATATCTATCTCTCATTATTTTAAGTATTTCCTGGGTGATGCACGACTGTTTGACGTGATGTTTAACTCAGACTTTCTTGACTGGCACATGGTCTATCAAACACATCAATATAGGTCTTCATCCTGAATTCCAGTGTATCATCCAAGTCAGAGAACTGATAAATACTGTCTAGAAGTAAACCGAGCACGTACTGTAAAATTGCGTTTGATTGCAATTTGTGTAACTCCTATATGTTACACTTTTGTATTTATGTATTGGGTGTTTTCATTTCTTGCTTAGACCAAGTACAGCATATTGGGTGGCGATCGCTCATTGCACACTTGGGTACTGTGCATTCTATTATGTTGCCTGAACAAGTTACATAAATGTGATCTATAAGCGTTGAAGATGGTATTGTTATTCTAGTTGCTTGTTTTAGTATTTGTTGGAAGTTATATGCTGCATTTATATTTCCCATGTTATGTTGGATTTGTTTGTGTCAATGTTGAAGTCTCCGAATAGTATGACGTTTTCGTACCAGACGTTTTCAGCGTTGTGATTTCGATATAGATAGCCAATTATCAGAGGTGTGCGGTTTTTAAGTTTTAGTTCCAACCAAATACATTCTATTTCACTAGATTCTATATCTTGCCTGCAGTGAACATTTAGTAAATTAGAAACATAGACTGCTATAATTGTCTCTTTCGTCCTAAAGGGATCTATTATAATAAATTTATACCCTTTTATAGAGATGTCATCATCTGAAATGTTTTCATTTACTCTACTTTCACTAATGCCGAACAAATGAGAATTTTGATTAAGAATACGGGATAATACTGGCAGCCTACCTAGCAAATGGAAAATATTTAAATGCCCTATGCGGATTCCGGATTTACTTAGCCAGCGTTACCACTTGCCACCCATTCCAATTGGTCGCATAGTTTATATGAGAAAAACAAAACATTTATGAAAACATTAGGCAACTTTTGAAGTGTGTAAACAATGATCATCATTTTTTGGTCACTTTGTGGTGACTTAAGGTGATCGCTCTTTTGCTTGCATTGCAGGCTGGATACACCAGGTACTGTTGCTGTCTGTGTGAGTGGGATAGCCGTGCAGAAACTGACCATTACATTAGAAGACCTATGCCAATCAAGCAGTCATTGCAGCATGGCAGTAAGAACGTTGAGAACCCAGTACATGTCGACACAAGCACAGATTGTGTTGCCAGCCTTGCGCATTAAGCTGGGTCTCTTGAACAACTGTGTCAAGGCAATAGAGAAAACATATGAGGTTTTCAAATACCTCATCAGAAAATTTCCAAGACTGAGTGTAGCTAAAATCAGAGAGGGAGTATTTGTTGGTCCGCAAATACGAAAACAATTTTGCATGTTGTACGGGGAGGGAAAAGCAGCATGGCTAGCATTTAATTCAGTGGTGGATACCTTTCTTAGAAACAATAATAGATCTGATAATTATATTGACATTGTTGAATATCTACTTCTGAAGTTTACGAGTCTTGGCTGCAACATGTATTTGAAAATCAATTTTCTGGATTCTCATCTGGAATTCTTTATCAGAAACTGTGGAGCTGTCAGTGATGAGCATTGTTAACGATATCACCAGGACATTGCAGCTATGGACATAAGAAAAGCAATTATAAACAACTAGATATGTTAAGCTCCTTCGAAAAGATGGGACACACTAAACACAGACACAGTGTACATACATTACAGTTGACTCCAAACAGGTGAAAACATAGTGAAAAGTATCCAAAACAAGAAACAATCAACAAATATATAATAATGAAGGAATAAAATAAAAAGTGAAAGATATATCATTTGCATTACTGTAATGTAACTTCATCATTAAAAAAAATCCAGAGCCAATTGGTGAATTTCATTATGATATTTGAATTCAAAATATCAGAATCAATAAGAAATGATTTATTTAAATTCTTATAGAAAAACAAAAACTTTTGAAAATTTGTTTACTAATGTAATTAGCACCGGCTCCATGGCCGAGGAGTTAGCAGCTTTCTCTGCTAACCCCGAATACTCTCGTCACGTGACGTTACGAGAATTAGCAGTGGTTCGAATCGCAAAAGTGACTTATGAGAGTATGGAGCCGGTCGCTCAGAAAGTCGTGGCGTGCTGATGAGCGTAATCTAGCCTAGGAATCAACATACAGCTGAAAGATGCTGGTGTTGACCGCAATATCCTGAAACAGGATGGAAACGCGGGGAAAAAAATGTAATTAGCACTAGAAAAGAAAGATCATCAATGAATATCACAGGGCACGGGAAGATATTTAAAAAAGTAATACACATCTTCTATCTTGGACATGTAATAACAGATGATGGCAGAAGTGAAACAGAAAATACAAAAAGAATATGCATGGCAAGAGAGACATAAGAAAACAGAGAAAGATGTATACGAACGGTTGAAACCGCTGAGAACAAGTACTGATAAAGGCAACATTAACGTTATCAAACTATGAGACCACAGAGCACATCAGAGAGTCATTGTCTGCTCCAAACTTCTTGAAGTAGAATAGGACTGAGTATACACAGATTTATACCCCAGCAGTGTTCAGGAGTGAATATGAAACTATTGAGAATGGTTCCGTTGTCATATCAGCTGCATCAGCTTATTGTTACCTATATTTGCCTACGACGGGTGTGCCAGCGAAGCTGATATGCAAACGTTTGATTGTTGAAAAGTATTTAATTATAATCGCCACATCACCACTTCGCTGACGGTTGACTGTGATATATCTTTAGCAGTGTATATTCCCAGCTTTCGTTTCACATTCTGCCATGTTATGTCCAAATCGTAAACTTGCCAAGAAATCACGAACAGTTAAAACATGCTGGGTTGACTGCAACGTCCTGTAAATGATATGTAACTAACTTTCACATGTTATATCTGGCAATATTTCCATGTCCTCTAACTAAAATTACAATGATCATAGTATATAGTCTTGGTATTTCGATTTCTTTCAGCAGTGCCCTGTTACAATGAGTTATTATAGAACTTCCATATTTTTTTTTCTATCCAAAAACTCAGTAGTCTTCCGAAGACCCATATTTCAAAAACTTTAATTGTATCTAGAGTCTTTTTCGTTCAATGTTCACGTTTTCATGCCAAGAAATTTGTTATGAAACAAGATAGCTATTGATGAACCGTTTCAGTTTCATGTCCGTGTTTTCATGCCAAGAAATTTGTTATGAAACAAGATAGCTATTGATGAACCGTTTCAGTTTCTGTGATATCTATTTGGAGAACATTACAGATAAACACATGCTCAGTGTACACATGCGAAGTCTGTGTTTTCAATGCCGAAAAGCGGAGACAATACAGAACCTAGCAGACCTAAGGCAATCACTACAGAAGCTATATCAGAAATTAGAAATGGTTGTACTACATTGGATCCCTTCATATTGCAGCATACATGGGAATAACGCGGCCGTCATATTGGCAAGGGAAGGTGGGAGATTTCCTCAGTCTGACAGTTACTAAGCTATGATGAAGCCATTTAGTTTTACATAAAGCAATTATACGGCCAAGTGGAAATCAGAGCATCTAGGTCACTAGAAAGATGATGCATAGTATACACTTAATCGAAAAGAACAGCTTCATGTAGGACACATAGAGCTGAAATAACATATATGTAATAACACTAAAAATACTAGATACTGAATGTAATTGTGGAACTGGTAAAATAGCAGTTAAACATTTTCTGTAAGAGTGTCCAACATATGCAGAATATGGAACACTAGTTAGATCTAAAACTGCTCCATATCAGGACACACGCTATAGGGTTGCCAACAAGCTCAAGAAGAAGAAGAAGAAGAAGAAGAAGAAGAAGAAGAAGAAGAAGAAGAAGAAGAAGAAGAAGAAGAAGAAGAAGAAGAAGAAGAACAACAACAACAACAACAACAACAACAACAACAACAACAACAACAAGGACAAACAACATGAAGAAGAAGAAAGAAGAGAAGAATAAGAATAGAAGCATAGTGAGGAGGTGGATGAGAAGGAGGACACAGTGGAGACAATTTAGTTGAAGCAGTAGCAGTAGTAACAGTTATAATAGTAATTGTTGTAGTAGTAGTAGCAGCAGTAGTAGTAGTAGCAGCAGCAGCAGCAGCAGTAGTAGTAGTAGTAGTAGTAGTAGTAGTAGTAGTAGTAGTATTAGTAGTAGTAGTAGTAGTAGTAGTAGTAGTTGTTGTTGTATTGTTACATGTTTTTCAGCCTATTTGTTAATTGCCCACGCTTCATATCTATACAATACCACAGGTTCTATGTAACTCTTCAACACTCTTTTTCTCATTGCAAATGACATCTTTCTATTGGTCAGTATGTTTTATATATTGCAAAAAGGCTACCTTCGCCATAGCGATTCTTGTTATGATCTCTTCGAGGCATCCCCCTTTAGATGTTATGATTGTTCCTAGATAGTTGTACCAACTGACTTGTTTAAGAATATTCCCATTTACTTGTATGTGCTATTTTCTCCTTCCTAATGACGACCATAAGATGTGTCTTCTTACATTTTAATTCTAACCCTCGTTATTTTCTGTGTAGCAGTCGCATCTACTAAATATTCCAGATCTTGCTCTGCAATAAATACTGTATCATAAGCATATCTAATGTTATTGGTGTTTCGTACTCTAGTGATTATTTCTTTCATATCTTGTACATTTCTGAAAATATTTTCATTGTATAGGGAAAAATTATCTGAAGACATTACACATCCATGGCTCACACCTCTCATAATAGGCTGATGTTTGCCTACTTTATTATCAATCCTTATGGCAGGTTGGTGTTGCCAATATATGGTTTTTGCAAGTCTATGGTCTTTCCCATAAATCTGTAGATCTGCAGGCATATTTATCGAACTTTACTACACAGAGTTTTATCCTAATGGCTGGATATCTCTTCGCAGAGCGGCTTGTAGAATTCGTTGCACTGATCACGAGCTCCGTAGCTCCAGCGACCACAGCAGAAGTCTCGGAACAGAATGTGTGCGGAGGCGACACCATGATCACTGAGAGGAGAGGTAGGCAACTTACCCAAATTTCCATGGAAACCCCCACAGTGTTCATTTACATATACTCAACTAAACAAATATGGGCGATGTGGAAGCAAATAGACTCTTCTGCGTTGGTTTCTACACAATGCTATAAGTGCGTATCGTTCAGAAAACAATGTCAAACTACTGAACGTAAGCTTGCCCAGGAATCACAAACAGCCACAAAAAAATGTAAAAAAAATCTAGGGTTGACAGCTATGTCCTGTAAAGGATATGTAACTAACTTTAACTCTACGATATATTGTTAAAACGACAGAGACATTTGGTAATATAAAACGATCAGTAGGAAGACATGGAGATGAAAGAAAGCTTGTCGTCCATTATTTTCTGCTAGGAAAACGTAAATAGGAAATGCCATCCTTCTTTGTTGTGTTTTTATTTAAAGTGGCAATGACACTAGGTTCAGCTGTGCCTAACATGACTTGTTACGGTTCTCACTATTTTGACAATATGTCTGTAGAAACTATGTCAAATGCTTGTAAACCGATATTTATTCTTCAGATGTCATCATATAATTATTTGTATTGATTTTCCTCTTCAAAATAACAACTGGTTATCGAAATTGCCAATATATATGATGTAACAAATCGTGGCCGGTCTCCCTGGCCAAGAGATTAACGACATTGTTCGTAATTCCGTACATCCACGTGGGGAAAACATCAGCTGCGAGAATCGGCAGCGGTTCGCGCCGTGCTGATAACTTACGGGGATATGTGAGCTGGTCATTCAGAAAGCAATGGCAGACTACTGAACGTAAAACTTGCCTAGTACATCAAAAGCAGCTGAAAAATGCATTTTCACTATAATGTCCTGTAAGAGATATGTAACATTAAAAAACCATATCGTGCGAATAGTTGTGTTCCAGAAGAGATCGTATTTTAAACACGATCTATAATTTAAACGAACAATGGCCCAGGAACCATGGCGATATCATCGGAGACAGAAGTAAATGTAGACATCATTCTTGCAGCAAAGAGCCTTCCATACTAATTAATGGCAAGTGGAAGAATATTAAAAAGTCGCTTAAAAGTTGACAGGATCGACTTCATTGCACCGGGTTTTACCCCATATGGCTCGGTCTCTTTCCGCAGCGCGGAAAGCGTCGCACAAAGCACGAACTCCGTTGCTCTAGCGACGACCCACATGAGTCTCAGAAAAATTTCACTCGTGAACCTAAGGACGCGGCCCCGAATCGAACCCACAACCTTCGGAACCTGAGTCAAACGGCTTGACCACTTCGCCATATGCTAAGCGTGATGGAGGCCCATACAATTGTATAATGTGTGTGTAGGAGGTTTATATACAGTCACGACCCCAATTGAGTGTATGGTCTCCTTTTTTCGTCCGTTATTTCTTCATTATGGTTTAGAGTTCTCTCAACCAATGCTGTCCAAGCTGTTCTATCCCTTGATGTCTCTTGTAGCTCCGCCCATGTCCGTCCTCGTCTTTTTCATTAATGTCTTCAAGTTTCTTATTCGTTTATTTCCAGGCCTTCCACTATTTCGTTTGATATGTGTAACATAATGGGCAATTCATCCACATTCTCAGTCCATAGAAGCTCTGTCAAAACTTTATGTATAGAACGGTATTCCCTCCTGATAATATGACATCAAAGTTATTTTGGGATAGAAAGTTCTAGAGTAGGGCAGGAATATGAAAAAGGCGCATGCAGTCAGTTTGATTGGCTGATGCCTGCCTAGAGTCGCTATCTGGCGTTCTAAATCCATAGCCTAGCAGTTGATAATTGGATTTAATCTGGGCTGGTCGCTTTTAAGATGTGGTGCTATTTTATGCCCTGATATAGTCTCTATGTGTCTCATGTACTTCCTTCTTCGATGATGAAACCATCAACTGCCTTCCTCAAGTTCCCATCAATGATACACTTGATGACCTGCCAACCATAGTGGAAGTAAACAAAGCCATCCAGCAACTCTCCAGCGGCAAGGCATACCTGGTCCGGACTCCATCCCGGCAGAAATATACAAGGCAGGTGGGCCGGTCCTAACAGAGCAGCTTCACCAAGTCTTTACAAACATATGGGTGAACGAGACCATGCCACAAGATTTCAAGGACGCGTCAATAGTCCACCTTTACAAACGAAAAGGAAACCGCCAATCCTGTGACAACCACCGAGGCATGTCCTTGCTTTCAATTGCAGAGAAGATACTCGCCATAATTCTTCTCAATCGCCTCACAGCCCATCTCGATCAAGGTCTTCTTCCTGAGAGCCAGTGTGGCTTCAGAAAAGAACGTGGAACTGTTGACATGATTTTCGCTGTAAGGCAGCTGCAAGAGAAATGTCAGGAACGGAACTGCGAAATGTTCTCCACTTTCATTGACCTTACCAAGGCCTTTGATACAGTCAGCAGAGAATGACTGTGGACGATTATGGCAAAATGTGGCTGACCACGAAAGTTTGTCCGAATAGTGCGGCTATTTCATGATGGCATGCTGGCAAGAGTACAGGAACATGGTGAACTGTCTGAGCCCTTTCCTGTCACCAATGGAGTGAAACCAGGATGTGTTCTGGCACCAATACTGTTCAGCCTCATGTTTTCAGCTATGTTGACTAATGCCTTCGAGAACAACGACATTGGAATAGACATCAACTACCGCATGGATGGAAAGTTATTCAATCTCAGAAGGCTGAAAGCTAAAACCAAAATTGACAGCGAAACCGTCAGAGAGCTCCTGTTTGCTGATGATTGCGCTCTGTACGCCAACTCAATGGCGGACATGCAACATAATGTTTCAGCTTTCTCACATGCCTGTGACAACTTTGGGCTCAATATCAATTTGGAGAAGACTGTAGTTATGTACCAGCCAGCTCCAATGAATTATCACACTGTGCCGAATATCAAAGTGAATGGTCATAGTCTAAGTGTTGTGGACAAAATCACCTATCTTGGCAGCACTGTGTCACAAGCTGCCACAATTGATGATGAAGTGAATGAAAGAATCTCCAAGGCCAGCGCGGCCTCTGGCAGACTGTACAAGAATGTATGGGACAGAAATGGAATAAGCCTGCAAACAAAGCTGAAAGTCTACAAAGCAGTTGTATTATCCACACTGCTATATGCTTGTAACCTGGACTGTTTATCAGCGACACGCTAGGAAATTAAACCACTTCCACACAGTCTGCCTTAGGAAGTTACTGAAGATTAAATGGCAAGACAAGATCCCAGACACTGAAGTCCTAGAAAGAGCGTCGATGCCCAGTATGCACACTCTACTTATGAAGAATCATATTCGCTGGGCTGGTCACGTGACTCGTATGCCAGATCACAGGCTCCCTAAACGAATTTTTTTATGGCGAGTTGCGTTGTGGTAAACGCTCCCAAGGTGGCCAGAGGATACGCTTTAAAGACACTCTGAAAATCTCACTGAATGCTTTTGGAATTCATCATGACACCTGGGAGACTGCAGCCAAAGACCAAAATTCGTGGCGTGCATCATTACGCAAGGGTGCAGTCACTTGTGAGGCAACCAGGACTGCATGAGCTGTGAAGAAAAGACAACAGAAAAACCACTGCAGAAAATCACCCTCCAGAAACGTCAAGCATTCTTTGTCCACATTGTCAAAGAACATTTCGAGCCAAAGTAAGCCTTATCAGCCATCTTAGAACTCACGGCTCCATACTTTAAACCCCACTGGATGAAATGAATGGTCATCATCATTCTTGATGGACAAACAACAGGGAACACGACTATAAATCATGATTAATGTTGTGGCTGTGCCTGGTGATGCGAAAGAGACGAATATAAGAGTGTGTGTATGAGAAATGTGAAAACGAGATCAGAACTTCATTGAGAAGTTATACTGAATGTTGGTTTCTGTCCGGCAGACATGTCTAACACATTGAATAGTATACCATGCCTATCTTTTCGTCTGCTATGAGAATTCTGCGTATGCTTGATTACTGTATATCACTCTCAAGTCACATTTGCACTCTTTATGCTTTATAGAACTTTCCTATGAGTGCATATCATTGCACATTCTTAATCAAACTGTAGAAATGCTCTTGTGAGTCTACCTTTTATCACTCTTGTGATCCGAACGTATGATGTGACATATAATCTTTCCCCTGTAAATGCTGAGAATGTTTGAAGGATTGATTATGTGGTTGTTTCGGGATTTGAAATTTAAATATTGAGCACAACCCACTACTGGCAACGCCGATCGCATTCTGGTATGAACCTAAGGCCTATCCACGTCAAGGCCTTAGGTTCATACCAGAATGCGATCGGCGTTGCCAGTAGTGGGTTGTGCTCAATATTTAAATTTCAAATCCCGAAACAACCACATAATCAATTGATTATTGCTCACTGGATTTAGGAGGCCTGGTGTTCCTTGCCAGTGAGAAGTCCTGATCGTTCGGGTCCCATCGATTGACGGACGTCGGTCGCGGCGGTTGGGCAATCTTGAGCATAGCCTACGATGGGTAGCGTTGTGATGTTCTGTTGTGATAATTTGGTGTGTCCAGTGTGTGCCGCGTGGTTACACGCCCGCTTCACACGCGTGATCCGGGACTGTTTCCGGATCCGGTCAGGGATATGCACTACTGATGAGCTCAAATGAGGGCGAAACTCGAGTATAGTGCTTCCATATTGACGTGGATAGGCCTTAGGTTCATACCAGAATGCGATCGACGTTGCCAGTAGTGGGTTGTGCTCAATATTTAAGTTCGAAGGATTGTTGATTTTATGAGTACCATCTCATGCGAGAAGAAAGAAGCCTTATTATATTCATATGTTTGCAGGGCGTGCATTTCACGCCGGAATAACACAATTCCTGTGATGACTGGTGATTATTTTACGGTCATGAGAATTGCTAAATGCACTCTTAAAGATTTGCCTTAAATACGCTATATCTCTGAAATTGGTGCACTTATTCCTTTGCAACATTTATTGGGTTCACGAACTGCGTTCAGGAAGCCCCTGTTCCCATTGGAGAAAGGACAACATATGATCGAACCTTTGTCTAGATCTGCTAAATATATATCTGAAGGCTCATGCAATGATTCGGGGTGAAGGACATGATTTTCATATGTGTTTTGTTTCACATGTGAATATTGCTTATTAGATATTACCTTACCTGCTGTGGAAGATATATTATTGTTACCCAGTAGGGAAAGAGCCAATGATTTGATGGTGATGAAGGATGGCACTTGTGAACCGAGTCTAGTCTGAGAAAGGGGAGGACTGGCTTTGAAGTGTGAGTGTGTATGGGATAGGACATCCGTGTACCAAGGTACCACCCATAGGAATTGGTGATTGGTCTGGTCATTGGTTATTTGCCATTGGTCCAATGATATTGCATGTAGCATATTGCAGTTGTAAATGATGCCTTATGTCCCATCTGTCTCATATCTGTCTCATGGTGCTTGTTTCAGCATGTCTGTCTCATGATACCCAGGTCTCCTGTGGCCTGAGTCTTATGAGAGCTTTGACTTATCTATACGAGATTATTATCATGCTTGTTGATTGTGTAATGATGTCCCTGACTCAGCAAATAGTCTCAGTGTCCATCACAAATAAGGGTGAATAATGAAAATATATCACCCACAGTCCAACCGAGTGGATTACACTCCATCAGGAATATGATGGGATTGTTGCATGAGCAACACCCTCCATTCCCCTCCTCATTTCCTTGAGTTTCCTTTTGTATTTGTTGATACTTTGATTATGACATTTGATGTTAGTACAAATGTATAGCATTGGTTTTGCCTTTTTTTGTGTCAGCAGAGAAATTGATGGTGGAGAGGCTATAGTTGGGACAACCAAATGGGAGTCTCAATCTCAAATATTCAACTAGTTATGGTGAACTCCAGGGATTACCACAGAGTTGACAGGTTGAATTATCAGTCTGAGCCTTCATTACGCATATGCCTTTGCTGATAGTAACTGAGAGTATCTGTTCTCTGAACACGAACACAGGGATGGTCAACATTGTCTGCAATGTTTTAAGGCTTTACCTTCAAGGCAAAGCGAAGAATGAGTCCCTATTTATTAAATAACCCGCCCCCTGGCCCCAGTTTACCTCAAGCAGGCCAATGCAAGATAAACGACAGTGTTTATATGGAGACTCCTACATTAATTCTGAGAACCGGAGTATCGGCATTTCTTAGGAATTTCTACCCAGCTCATTAATAGCTGTGGCTTATTTTGAGGAAATAGATTTGAGTGTATTGTTATTCCCATTTAAACTGGATTTTTGGCTGAAGGGCAGGAACCAGCGTTTTATCCTTTATCCACATTCTAAGACTTGCTCAAGATGGACTTACAATGTGAATGCTGTAAGAATGTTCGACTTAAGTCCATAAACTTCTGGTTGGTCTTCTGAACGCCGTGCTCAACACGTACCGAAAATTCACCCCCCTAACATCAGGAGAAGAGGATACTCAACTTTATGAATGACCCCAGGTGTCAGCTTCACGGCGGTCTCTTCACTACTAAGGATTCAGTATAGTTTTATTCCCTCAAGAACTGTGCCACAGGAGGGAGTGAACTTGATGAGGGCGTAACATGGGGAAAGCTGCTACCTGGAAACTATACCTAACACTACTTGTTAGTGGCGGCGGGATAATATTTAACAGGACAGTGTATATGACTTTGTGTTTTGCTTCAAAAGTTAGACTCTTTCTCCAGTGCCACTGAAGGAGATAATGCATGCTTTATTATATTAGGACTGTTGTTGAAGAGGAGTTTTTGTTTTTTAAATGTGTTGATGCTGTTGGAGTGAGGAGAGTTATCATTTTTATAGGTTGGGACTCTGTTGGTTTGTGGCGGAGAGGTACTTGTTTTTTCCACTCACTAATTGTGTAACTGATATTGTTGTCACTAGATGGAACCTAGGTCTTCTCTCCGACCCCTCCAGGTTTAATACACGGGTGGTGTTGAAAATGGTTGTTTAGTACATTTCCTTGTGAATGTTTTATTCAATTGTTGTTGGGTACAGTGAATTGTGGATGTCTTGTTCAGATATTGTAGAGTACATTTCATGGTGAATGTCTCGTTCAACTGTTGCTGAGAACATTTCATTGTGAATGTCTTGTCCCGCTGTGTGGTTGAAAACACTTCATGGTGAATGTCTTGTCCAGCTGTTGCTGAGAACATTTTATTGTGAATGTCTTGTTCAACCATTGTTGAGTACAGTTTATTGTGAATGTTATATTGAACTGTGTGAAGTACCATCCATTGTTGATGTTTTGGTCAACTACTGTTGAGCCCAATTGACATGTGTCACTTGTGATACATTTAATATATGATCTACACGAGGTTGACTGAGAGCACACAGTCAACATTATTAAGGACGGAACAAATTCCTCTGTTGCTGTGGCGAATAGTCAAGATCTCTATAAGCCTTATGGAGGAACCTTTTATTTTCTAATTCTGTGTAGGAACTTAAACTTTAAGTCTCACAGTGGGAGTTCGTGAGTCATGTTATATTGTTCCTCTGAAGGGCTGTTCGGGAATGATTATCCATCCCATTATGGATGCCCTTTGACATATCAAACCCTTATCTATCATATATAGATATATTGTATAAATACCTCACACATTGGGGCTTTTGTAATATTCTTAAAACCTCACAATATATGATTTCAAGGGGTGAGGGGGTGGGGGGCATAAAAACTTTCTACTGACAATTTTTCTCAATGTACAAGGAGCTTCTTATAAGTCTTTAGCCTGACCATGAAGGATTAGGCGGAGACAATTAACATTTGGCACATCTATAGGTCATTCAATTTGTAATGGACATATGAATTATGAATACCCCTCCTCAACTGGTTTTTCCGATAAGGTGCATGGCACAACACACACTATTGACCAGATCTGCACATCCAACAGTTTGTAAGAACAATGGAGAAATCAGGACCAGCTACAATATTCTTGATGTTTCATTGGAAAATCACCTAAAGATATACACAGGAAGATGGAGCCAGTGTTTGAGGAAGTATGTCCGTCGTATGCTTCTGTAAACAATTGGTGTTTGCAGTTTAGGTATGGCCATTCCCAAGTTGCTGATCTGCCAAGATCAGAACGACCGTCCTCAGAGTGCAATGATGCAAATGCTGCAAAAATGAAGAAAATCATAGACCATGATAGGAAAATGACAATTGCAGAGATGTCGTGTTCAGCAAAATGAGTAAGAGTACAGTATTTAGAATTTTACACAAAAGACTTAACATGAGAAAAGTGTGTGCCCGCTGTGTCCCGCGCATGCTGACATGTGAACACAATCAAACACGGGTTGATTGCTGTGGCCAGTTGCTCAACATGTGGCGGTAGATAAACATGTCGACGACCATGGTGACGGTAGATGAGACTTGGATTCACCATTATGACCCAGAGTCCGAAACTGCCAGCATTCAGTGGAAAACCCAAGGCTCGCCAACACATGTCAAGCCAAGAGCACAAATATCTGCAAGAAAAGTGATGCTGACTGTTTTTTGGGACGTCTGTAACAAGCTACGTGGAGGGTCCCAAGTAACTATGTAACAATATTTCAATATTATTCTATTGCCCTGGCTGGGATAGGTTTTTGCTTGCCAACCCTCCTCCGTTCCCTGGACTCACTGTCACTCTGTCTTTCTACCTCGGGACCTAACCTCTAAGGTGTATTTCTGGCTGCCGCATAAATAACATGGCGATCGTCAGAATAACTTGAAAGTAATTTTATTAACCTAATCAAGAACAGCACAGGAAAACATCAAGGCAGATAAAACAGATAGTTCTAAACAGACACAACAAGGATAACGTTCAGGCATAGAGCCTCAGGTAGCTATCTTCATAGACGCAGCTTCATACACTGTCCGATCCGTCCACATACAGCTCACCGCGTGTGCAAGAATCTCCTTCCTTCCAGGTAATTGGTTGTACGTACAACAGCCTTCTGTAGAAGCAAACTTCCAAATTTCCATGGACCACAGTCTTTTTAGTAAACAAATGTTCTAGGGAAGTGGCATAATGTCAGGTAGGAAATAATGTCCTGGAGAATAGTTCTCATATAATAATGGGTGTGTCTGAGTGATTGGCGGGGTCCAGCCAATAATACAAAAGGACTCAATCCAATCGTATCGAGATGACTGGTGATGTGTCAGTACAGCTGATGGTCATTCTTTCCAGGTCAGCAGTGGCTCTATCTCGTAGAGATCATATTCTTAAATCAGGCATGGCCCAAACCTTGCCATGGCATAGTCATAAACATACTTTCTGCGTAGAGCCCTGTCGAGACCTTCAGCTCTGTTCATACTTCCAAAAGAAGGACCCTGGAAAGGACAAACATTCGAGTGAGGGATCAAGCTGACTCAAGCACCACATATTAGTTATGCATTTCGGCTTACCAACACCAGTTTATCAGTGGCTTGCTTGAATGCGTCGGACATGTCAGGTAGCCCCTAGATTGGCTACGTCCTGGCTTGCATAGACCTCCAATCTGTAGACGTCCGGTCGGCTACACTATGCACCCTGTTACATACACGAATCACTCTCCTCACTCATACCCTGCCTTTATTATTATTGGGCACATTCATTTCCCAGCTTCTTTCTCCCTCGCAAACCATGCCTTTCTCACAACCAAGATCTTGTGGTGTGGTGCGCCTAGTAATCTGTGTGTTTCTCCCCGTTAACTAATAATATAGGAGTGGGGTTGTATGGCACGCAGTGTAGTTCCCCATTCCCAGCAAGAATATGCAAGAAGATACTACCTCTTCCGGCTGCTGCTCTTGTCTGAGCTGCCGCCGCAATGTACCGGCAGTGCCTCACCTAACACGTAGATTCAGAGGAATGCAGGTTCTCTAAATAAGATAACGAAGTTTATTATAATCCCCACATCATCCTATCGACTACAAGACGAAAGAGATAGCACCGTGGATAGCCTCTTCCGGCTCAAGAAGATAGATCATAGATTGGTGGACCCCATCCCCGTAGCTATCTAATGTGCCTATATTTAAAAGAGAGATGCTACTAAGTAACGGTAAGCCGTAGGAAGCAAGATATCACTCGTCTATCAGCTGCCAAGAACAAGCGATATCATTTGGTAACTACTTATTCTTCAGATGTGTTCCCTTGCCATGCCAAGATCAAGACGCGTAGCCAGATCGGCTAACGGTCACCCCCTCCCAACATGGCAAGACTGCTGTTTCGCCATATCCTCTCAGTCGTTAAGACAATAGATATTTATAGGCCAAGTTTTGCCTGGACCAAAGAAAACCCAAGTTTACCTTTTCATTCCACCAGTAGTAGACCTTTTAAAAATGTCTCAATCTTTAACTTGAACTCTTGACATTCGGCCGTGGATGGCCATCAGTAGAAACGGCCATGAATCCTCCAGAAGCCGCACCAGTGCACATTTGGCGCAAGGCGCTTCATCGGGTTTACCCGAAAGAAAAGACCTATATCTACTCGCTCCATATAAAGATTGTGTTATGAAGGTAACCCCAAAGAACTATCTTTCATGGAGATTGAGCGAACAAGAGAACTGAGAGCTTCCGAAAGCCGTTTCCCCCTGTTTTCCCAAAATCAAAGAAGGCATGAGGACATGAGCCACTGGCGTTTCGCCACATAGGCCCCATCTTAAGAAAGTCGAACCCTACGAACTTTCGACTACCAGAGGTTCTGTTCGAATGACCCCACCCTCACATTCAACCATAGGATGTCGTGATAGGAAATCCGCTCCCACATTCTCCCTTCCGGGGATGTATTCGACCGTGAACTGATACGGTTGTAGGAGCAATGACCATCTCATTAACCTCGCGTTCAGTTTCTTAGAAGTTGCCAAAAAGGTCAGAGGTTGATGGTCGGACTGCACTTTGAACGGTACTCCCACTGGGCTTCCTCAACAAGACAACCCCGGCATTATAAGGAGAAGTCGAAGGAGTTATGATGTCATCATCCAGAAGCCTCTGGATTTCAGCTTCCAGGGCCTTCTCTTTCGAAAAGGGCACTGGATATATTTTTTGGCGAACGGGGTCTTGGGTAGTCAGAGTCATATCAAACTCGACCAACCCTGTCCGCCCTGGCCGATCGGTAAGGATCTGCTGATGGGACTCCAACAAACGGATGACCAGATCTGTTTCTTCAGCCGACAGATCAGGATTTATATGTATATCCCTATAGGTTTCTCCAGGGTGTAAAGGATACCCCCTATCCGCGTCTTCGCCCGATTCAGTTTCCATCGCGACCGCCATAGTCATGAGTGGGAGAGAAGTACCATCGGATCGTTCTTCATACTTCTTGAGGAGGTTAATGTGGAAGATTTTGGACTTCCCCCTGATTCGAATGGCATAGTTGGTGCGGGAAACAACCCTTTCCACCGGGAAAGGCCCCTGCCACCCAATCTCGAGTTTATTGGAACCTACAGGAAGTAACAACAGAACCCGATCCCCCACCTTAAGAGACCTATCTTTTGTCCTTCTATTGTAGTAGGCCGCGTGTCTCTTTCTGGCCGCTCTCAGATTCTGAGCTGCCAAAGCCCAACCCGTCTGGAGTTTCTTCTTTAACTCTTCGACGTATTTATATGAGGATACAACTTCTTCGGAAGTTTCTTCCTCTGTCCAACATCTCAATAAGGCTTCTAAGGGACCCTTGATTGGCCTCCCGAATAGTAGAGTGGCTGGTGGCAACCCGGTCGACCCATGGGGAACCTCCCGATAGGCGAACAAGGCGGCTGAGATATACTCATCCCATCTGTCTGGTTTCTCTTGAGCCAGCTTCCGAAGCATGGTCATCAAGGTACCATTAAACCTCTCTACTTGCCCATTAGACTGAGGGTGGTACGGGCTTGTGTGAATGTGGTTAGTCTGGAAGATACGAAAGACTTCTTCCATCAGCTTACCACAGAACTGAGACCCATTGTCCGTTAGGATCTGGTTGGGAAATCCCAACCGAGTAAAGGTCTCCATCAGTGCATCAGCCACTCGCTTAGAGTCGATTGTGGCCAACGGTATCGCCTCGCCCCACATGGAACAGCAATCCACCATCGTGAGAATGTACTTATTCCTCTTCCTAGTCCGAGGAAGAGGACCAACAAGATCGATGGCAACTCTCTCGAAAGGAGAGTTCATAATGGGCATGTCTCCCAGGACTACCGGAGCCGTCCAGTGTTTTGGTGCCACACGCTGGCACTCTGGGCACGACTTGACGTACCTACGCACGTCTCCAGTCATCCCTGGCCAGTAGTAATGGCAGGAAATGCGCTGGAGAGTTGCCCCGACACCCATATGTCCACTGAATGAAATGGTGTGTTCCATATGAAGAAGCTGTTCCCGATAGGCCTTAGGAACTACCAGCTGTCCATGCTGGCGTTCCTCCACTCCGGCTCTCCGGTACAGTAACCGATTCTTCATATAATACTGACCCCGTCTTGGTGGGTCAGACTTTTTGGCAACTGGTTGAAGCAAGGTTGCAACGTAGCATCCTGGCTTTGAGCAGCTCGTAACTCCCCAGGCAAGGGATTCACGATCAAGGCCGGCGTCTGCTCATCCTCCGATTGAGATCTGGTTTGCATCGCCCCTACGTACATGGGTTCGGTTGGAATCCCTAGAAAGACGTAGCGACAACCCAAGATCATTGGGAAGATAGGATCTAGCAGAACGGCTGCCTGTATAGTGCCGGTAACATATTTTGATTTGATGTCTACCTTCGCAATTGGAAGAGACATCGCTAACGCACTCTTTGTCGCCGTTTGAATCTCAATAGATTCCCCGGTTAGCTGCTCCGGGCTCACTAAGTGTGATGAAATTACAGCCTCAAACTGCAGACCGGTGTCATAGAGACACTCAACTGGTTGTCCGTTCACAAGTACCGTTTCTACTACTGGTGGTTTTTCTGAATCATTGTTCCCAAGATCCCTCCCTTCTACTTCCTTGTGATACCCTTCCCCGATTTCTACAAGACAAGCAGCATAGTGAGAGTCTTTCTGTTTACGCCGGCAATCAACAGTATTGTGTGTGGGAGATTTGCAATAGGCGCACCACTTTTCACTCCACTTTATTTTAGGAGATCCAGGTGGACTCTTACCAGAGGTTTTCTTATAGGAACTTTCTCGAAAGGATCCTCCTTCTTGGTGTGAGCTGTTTTAGGGTTCTTCTTCTTTCCAGACCATGTGTCTGGTGGTCGGGGATTGGGTTGTGACAATTCCCCATTATCCCCATGAGCTAGCACATACCTTTCCGCCAATGTGTTGACCATGTCTAACCCTTCTGCCCCATTTTCAAGCAAGAAGGTTTGCAATGGCTTAGGCATCATCCTCTTCATTTGGTCCACGACCACTAATTCTTCCAAACTTTCATAGTCGTTAGCAAATCCAGCTAATGACATCCACTTCAAAAGGTAAGACTTCAGTCTGACACTGTAGGCTGCGAACATCTCTCCTGGCTCTCTCTTCGACTTTCTGAACTGCTGTCGGTATGTATGGGCTGTCATCTGGAACCTTTTCAATAATGCTTTTTCCAGAGCCTCATAGTTATTCTCCATACCAGGTGGCAACCTTGAGTAGATCTCGTACGCTGTCCCCCTCAGGCCCTGTGAGAGTTTCAAGTTCCATTTCCCACGTTCCAATCCCATAGCCAAAGCCATCGACTGAAATCTGTGAAGATACTGGTCGATCTTATCTTTGTGTTCATCGAACGGGAGTAATGGGAACTTCATTGCCTGGTATGGACCGCCACTAGAAGATGTTGAGTCAGGGAGAACAGCGCCTCCCACTGCACCCTCGGTTTCCTTGGCAGTTTGAGCTTTTAGCTCCAACTCCCTCATACGGAACTCATGGTCTCTGACTGCCTGCTCGGCCTCCCTTTTCTTGGCTTCGCGCACACCCTATCTGAAGTCTCTTTCCACTTCCTGCACATATTTCTGTAACTCCGCTCCATCATAGCCCATCTCACGCCCTGTAGCCTGTACGTCAGCGACATTAAACCCAGCTGATGCCATCCTAAACTCAGAGGGTAAGGGAAGAAGTAATTGTCTATTAAATTGCACTCACAAGTACACAACAAGTTACATTACACGACCACAACACGTCGTATGTCGGTCAGTCTGTGTCAGGAAGAGTATAGACAATAGCCAGGCACGGTAGGCAGAACCTATTGATAGTAGACAAGGATATCTGTCCCCTATCACTAAATCAACTAGAACTCCACCAGGATTTCAAATATCCCGGCTTGGCCCCCAGAAATTGTAACAAGCTACGTGGAGGGTCCCAAGTAACTATGTAACTGTCAGAGTCCGACAGGGGACAGCGATGCAGGGACATCGTTACGACCGCCAGGCGACTTAGCTCCAAGTAAGGGATGCAACAACTTCGTTGCCCCGCCAGGCAAATAGGAGTTATCGGCCTGCGAGATCGCTGGCTGACCAGCGGTCAGGCCGCCAACGCAAAGACGCACGCCTGCCACGTGACGCCACGTCAGGCAGGAGGCAAGTTGCGAACCAGGTCCAGACAGCTCTGGGACACGGAACATGATGGACGTGTGAGAAAGGCGTTGTATGGTTTCTGTATTGAAAGGCGAGTGTCTGGACATCTTGCGAGTCAGACTTGTGAACTGTATTGTGGATGTAAGTTGTAAAGTATCCATTATATGTATTTGTGATCATCGTTCTGTATTTGATATGTTAATAAATCCATCGAACGATGTGTCGTTGAGTCTTACGTTGAATCACGTTGTATTTGTACTGTCTCACACTTGTTAGGAAAGCGAGCCAAGTTTAAGACCCTGACATGTGTGAACGTGGGGGCTCGTCCCACTTTAATTTACTTATATTTGAACGTGAATAGCTTGTCCTGGTTGAACGTGAAAGTCTCGTCCAGCTGTAATTTAGTTAGATTTAAACCTAAATGTGATCATGGAAGGCTCATTTTGATTGTTACTACATATTTAAAACAATGTGTAAGACCATTTGTAAACGTACAATGCATACATTTTGTTTGATCCTGTAAGCGTGTAAAACATTTGTGATTTGTGAAACTTGTCACCGTTTTTGACCTTGTCGAAATTGTGATCTTGTCGCCATTTTGACCTTGTCGCCATCTTGTAAACTTGATGTCTATGTCCTTACTGAATGTCATCTTGATGTAAGTGATGTGTCATCAATGTTGTAGAGTGTTAAGATACTTGTAGATTGTCTTGTGAATTGAGTTTGTGGAACGCGAAAGTGTTTGGAAAGAAAGTAACGTGTATTGTAAAAAAACTGTTCACGGACAAACTTACGACATACAATTACACTCAACGCCATACAAACCTAATCAACACTTAGTGACAAGCAGGCACACACCAACAATAGACGCTAATTTATCTTCTTCCAAAAACAAAGCAGGTTTTTTTCCGTACCATCCGAAACCTTGCCGTAGAGGTCATTTGCGATTCGAAGTAGCGACCCTACAGTTCCTAGCCCGATTTTCAACCGTTCTTCACCGCATCCAGGGCACTTGAGTATACTTTTTCCTTTTCGTATACTTTAAAAAATGCATTTTTAGGCACATATCAGTCCATATAAACAGATTGTAAATTGTTGATTACTAACCACTTATTACATATTGTGTGTGGCTGGTATTTCATTGACATTTTTCCAATCATGTCTTCATTATTTGATTTCATTGATATGGGGATAAAGTTACAGTTACATGGTGATGAATTAACACAGTGGAGTGAGCAGAAATATGCAGAATACCTACAAGTACAGGAAAAAGCGGCTGAGCGTGAAGAAAGAGCAGCTGAAAGAGCATTAAAACAGGCAGAGATGGCTGCAAACAAGGAGAGGCAGACACAGCCTTAAAGCAAGCAGAATTGTCTGAAAAGACAAAGCAAGCGGAGATAGATAGTGCATTGAAAAAGGCCGAGATCGAAAAAGAAACAGAGCTGAAGAAGGCAGAAATAGCAGCTCAGAGTAAGAGAGAAGAACTAGAATTACAGTTGAAGATAAAACAACTTGACACTGAGACTGCCATTAACAAAGAGTATAAGAAATCTGAGAGACTGGAGAAAGAAAACCAGTATAAGAAATATCAGGGTATTGTACGTAATTATCCTCGGGTGACTGCATCGCAGCCTTTACCCAAAATTTTGAAACTTTAATGGAACATTATCAAGTTCCACTGTCTGAATGGAATATTGTGTACATGAGGAGTTTGTCAGGGGAACCTCTTAAGTTATTGAAACCATCCCCAAAGACCTCAGAAAAGATTACCATTATCTGAAATCTAAGATTATGGCACATTTTATGTTAGATGAGGCAGGTTACAGAGAACAGTTCAGTAAATTGAGCCCAAAACCGACTCAAACGTCTCTGACTACCTCTGCTTAGTCCGAGATATTTTCACCAAATGGACGTCAGCAGCCAAAATTGAAAAAAAGTTATCAGAGATTGGAAGATCTAATTATTAGAGACAAAATTGTGTCATCTATTCCTTCAGCCTTTGCTAAATTTTTGTTAGAGAATGAATGCTCTAGTGTGGATGAAATTGAAAGACGGGGTTCGGCTTACTACACAGCCAACAAACATTGCTTTGCTACTGAAGATACTAACATTAACTTTGTAGCAGCGGCTAATTATGACAAACAACCCTATAGTAGGCAGAAATTTCGTAAGCTACCTCTGAGAAGTTATATCATTGCGAGTATTGTAAATATTCTCATCATCAGAGTGAGATGTGTGATAAAAACCCTCGTTACCAGACTTACTTACAACACAGGGTAAATCAACAAAATAAGGAGCTTAAAACCTTCAACGGTTTGACTATAAATGTTTTCTCTGTAAGGCGTTCGGACACCATCGAATAAATGTGAGGGCAGGCAAATGACCAAAAAAGCAAATGCCGCCTTGTTTGATAGTTTCCGCGTCTGAAGAAGAAGAGCCAGAGAAACATCCTGTGAACTCAGCACAGGCTTTTGACATATTCAACGCAAACAAATGCTCTGTTTGTAATACTTTCTATGAAGATGGTATTTTAAAATGCGGGCATACCATCCCTATTGCCAATGAAGAAGCTAATTCGGTAATAGGTTCAAAGGGCAGAATAAACATCCATCACGGATATGTAAATGGCAAATATGCTACAGTCCTTCGCGACACAGGAAGTACACTCATTGGCTTGAAAAGAACGTTCATAGTGCCTACAGACTACACAGGCAGGCACGTAACATGTAGAACATTCTCAGGCAATATTGAGAGATACCCATTAGCATGGGCATATATTGATACACCTTTCCTCACTGGGAAAGTAAAGTGCTCTGCACTGACCAGTCCAGTTTGTGATATAATTATTGGTAATTTACCTGAGGTAAATGATAAACCTCATGACATAACATCTTCATGTAATGATGATACCATAACATCACCATCAAATGTCATCATTGAAAATGTCACACCACCTATTGATTTTAATGTAGCTAATGTAGCACTAAGTTCTCATGACATCATTGAAACTATTGTTCCATCATCATCATCTGATATCATTGAGTGTGTGAACGCAGTAACAAGAGCTACTGCTAGAGTGCAAGATGAATTAAATCAAACTGAGGCGATACAATTGCTCAGCCAGTTTCACTACCTACTAACCCCATGAAGGAAGCATTTGTAACAGCCCAAAAAGCTGATCCTTCATTGTCAAAATACTTTGACCTGATCGGTCGAAAGCCAAAAGTAACCAAGAATGCAAAATAGCATTTTGCTATGAAAAATGATATACTCATTAGGTATTACACCAGAGGTGACAATACCACAGAGCAAACTGTTTTGCCAACTAGTTATCGCAAGCAAGCCTTACATCTTGCACACGATATACCTCTTGCAGGACATATGGCATACGTTAAGACCAGATCAAGGTTATTGACAACAATTTCACTGGCCAAATTTTGCAATGACATTAAAGAATATTGCAGAAGTTGTGACACCTGCCAGAAACTGGTTAAAAAGGTAAACACCCACAGGCAAAGTTACAAGTTACCGACTTAGCCAGTCGACCTTTTGAAAAGCTATCGGTTGACATAGTGGGCCCTCTCAGCCATACAACAACTAGAGGGAATAAATTTATTCTAACGGTCATTGATCAATGTAGTCGCTGGCCAGAAAGCTATTCCGTTAAAGAACATAACTGCCAATGAAATAATGGAAGTGTTCTTCCATATTTTTTCTAGGATAGGTTTTCCAGATACTATCCAATCTGATAGGGGCACTCAGTTTATTGCCGCATCCACCCAAGCTTTCACCAAAATGCTGGGAGTGAAGCAGTGTTTCAATTCCCCCTACCATCCTCACAGTAGCGGAGTAATAGGGAAGTTTAACGGGGATCTTAAGCACATGCTTGCAAAAGTAACGCAAGAACACCCCAACAACTGGGATGTATATCTACCAGCTATTCTTTTTGCTTATCGCGAGGTACCACATGCTAGTACCGGTTTCTCTCCTTTTGAACTTATCTATGGTGCCAAACCACGTGGCCCATTGACCATTTACCACCAAATGTTAACTGACTCTACACCAGTACTTAAACCATATCATCATACTTATATGTGACATCGTTGCGTGAAAGAATCATCAAATCTTGTGTTATTGCAAAGAACGCACTAAAACTATCTGGTGCTACTTATAGACAGTATGCTGACAAAGGTAACAGGACAATAACATTGACACCTGGACAGGACATTCTTCTTCTGCTACCTAGTGACAGACACCTTCTGACTGATTCTTGGCAGGGACCTTTTAAAGTGACAAGACAGATTTCACCCTTAGACTACGAGATCCTTATAAAAAACAAACACAAAATATTTCACATAAATATGCTAAGACCATACCACAACAGAGACGAACGAACAAGGACGATACAACAGCTTGTACAGTGATAATAGATCACGAAGACGACGATGCTAGTGGACGAAATTCCAACACCTGCATTAGACACGACAGACTGCTTGAAGGAGATCAAATCAACCCAATTTAACTCAAGCAGACACAGACAGTTGCAAACAACTTATACAACAGTACAACCACCATCTTTCCAACAACCCAGGACAAACAGAATTAATACAGCATCACATCGCACATCACATCAAACACACCCATTAGATGCAGACCATACACCATCCCATTACATTACAAAGAACAGTTACATCAAGAAATCATCAACTTAGAGAAAAATAACATCATAAGACGATCCCAATCAGACTACTCATCTCCCATGGTCATAGTACGCAAAAAGGACAACACAATAAGACTGTGCATCGACTACCGAAAACTGAATAAAATAACTGTTCTAGATCTTGAGCCAATGGCAAACACTGACGATCTTTTGACAGAACTGACAGACGCTAGGTTCTTTACGACTGTAGACATGGTTAAAGGTTATTAGATTGCTGTAGACGAACAGAGTAGACATCTGACAGCTTTTGCCACACCTTGGGGACTTTACGAATGGTGCAAACTTCCATTTGGGCTTGTTAACGCCCCAGCCACATTCGTACGTATGACACGACTACTGCTAATAGACATTCCTAACATAATCTGCTATATTGACGACATATGCATTCACACAGAGACAATGACAGAGCACATTAAGACATTAGACCAAACATTTGAACGGATCAGACAGCACGGACTGACAGTGAAGCCTGCAAAAGTAGACATAGCCTACCAGGAAATATCATTCTTGGGTTACAAAATATCCAATGGCTTTGTCACGACAGACGATAAAATTGTGTCCAAGATACTAAAACTCTCACTTCCGACTACTAAAAAACAAGTCAGAAGTTTGTTGTGCTTAATAAATTACTATCGGCAGTTTATTCCTGATTTTTCTAAACTGACCGAGGTATTTACTAATCTACTAACAAAGGATAAACCAGAGAAAATTGTACACGATCCATGCCTAAAAATCGCATTTCATAAAGTGCTATCATGTTTTTCTGATAAGAATGAACATAATCTTATCCTTAAATTGCCCGATATCCGTTTACCTTTCAGATTACGCACAGATGCTAGCTCCGTGGCGATTGGAGCAGTCCTGTTGCAGGAGTATAACAACATTCTCCACCCCGTTTATTTTTGTTGCAGGAGTATAACAACATTCTCCACCCCGTTTATTTTGTATCTAGGAAGCTGAAAGTCCGAGTGCGGGCATGGTCCATTCCTCAATTGGAAGCCCTAGCTTTAGTAGTAGGTATTACCAAATTGTCTAGATTTCTTCTAGGACGCCATTTCATCGTAGAATCGGACAGCAGCCCTTTACGATGGATGAATTCAGGTGTGCCATCGAACCATATGGTAGCGCGTTGGTCTTTGAAACTTCAAGATTATAGCTTTGAGGTTCGACATATCCCAGGCAGAACCAATTCAATTGCCGATCTTTTGTCACGTTGTCCGACCGACCCAGTGAGCACCAATGTCTGAGTGCAGTATGTAGAAATACACTCAGACCGACACAGCCATGTAGCAGTGAATAGTGGCTTTTTCATTCACAAAAAGCTGTGTAATGTCTAAAATATTGTGATAGGGATTACTCCCATTATATATAGTGTTCTTATTTTACTAGTTCATGTAGTGATTGTCGTGTATAAATGTGCAGTATGTGGTAAAAAGCGAACTTTATTAACTGTATATATTACGTACAAGAACAGTGTCACATTCGCACTTACCTGAAGCGAATTATCCAACGTGACAGTGACAACTTCGTGTTGAATCTTCCAGGAACATTTTAATTACGAGTGTGAAAGTAAAAACTGAACAGTGACCACTTTTCTACACCTCTGCAGTGAACCGAAATCTTTAATGTTCGACTGAAACATCTAACACATGAACATTCGATCGTAATCCAGAAGATTGTGTACCAAAATCCAGCACGAACTTTGAGAACATTGTTCCTTCCTTAAACTACATCAAACCGGAACAGGTGTGTTCTACAAGCTTTACCATCAGCTGATTTTAGTGATCGTGTGTACTTCCGGATTAATTAGAAATGTAGAACAAAAATAGCAGACAACATATAAAACGTTAAAAAGTTTTGACGATTCTAAAATGTTTAGGATTCTATAAAATTGAATACTCGAATTGTGTGTTTATTTATTTCTCTAATGTAATCTTAGAATCATATCTTGATTAACGTATTCATATTACCGACTTTTTCTCGTTAATATGAAGAAACGTCAAGCAATGACACTAAGAAATTAAATAGTTATTGTAAATTATTGTGTTTCACTAATGTTAAAATTATTTCCCTTTCATTTATTGTTATTACATTTTCACACAAAGGGCCATAATTTGAAATGTATATGCTAATGTGTTGTGTGTAATATAACATGTTGTTGTTAAAGTGTTGACACCACAGGCAGGCATCTACTGGGCATGGCAGAGGGTTGCCAACATTGTATACCAACACAATAACTTCTGGCCAAGTAGGGACAGGGTTTGAGTGTTTTATACGACTTATATAAAGTCGTATTTTAGTCTCGCGAGATGGTTTTTGTTTCAAGAACCATATTATTATTTTTTTTCAAATTGCGGGTGACGTAGATGCGTGAAGCTGGTGCTACTGATCTGACTGGGTGATATTACGATTGAGGTAACCAGCCATCGAGAGGGTGAAGCCTGATATGTGTTAAACATGTAGCACCACATGTTTTTGTACCCAACTCCCAGGTCTTATATATATTTCTATGCCAGGTGTGTAATTTGATAACGTTGTGTATAACAATAGAAAGGTAGACTCTGACAAGGGTATACTATTAACCCAACAGGTACAGACATTATACATGAAAGACGACATCTTTCATGGATTTTACCGGGGAGCGTGTCAGAGTCCGACAGGGGACAGCGATGCAGGGACATCGTTACGACCGCCAGGCGACTTAGCTCCAAGTAAGGGATGCAACAACTTCGTTGCGCCGCCAGGCAAATAGGAGTTATCGGCCTGCGAGATCGCTGGCTGACCAGCGGTCAGGCCGCCAACGCAAGACGCACGCCTGCCACGTGACGCCACGTCAGGCAGGAGGCAAGTTGCGAACCAGGTCCAGACAGCTCTGGGACACGGAACATGACGGACGTGTGAGAAAGGCGTTGTATGGTTTCTGTATTGAAAGGCGAGTGTCTGGACATCTTGCGAGTCAGACTTGTGAACTGTATTGTGGATGTAAGTTGTAAAGTATCCATTATATGTATTTGTGATCATCGTTCTGTATTTGATATGTTAATAAATCCATCGAACGATGTGTCGTTGAGTCTTAAGTTGAATCACGTTGTATTTGTACTGTCTCACACTTGTTAGGAAAGCGAGCCAAGTTTAAGACCCTGACAGTAACAATATTTCAATATTATTCTATTGCCCTGGCTGGGATAGGTTTTTGCTTGCCAACCCTCCTCCGTTCCCTGGACTCACTGTCACTCTGTCTTTCTACCTCGGGAGCTAACCTCTAAGGTGCATTTCTGGCTGCCGCATAAATAACATGGTGATCGTCAGAATAACTTGAAAGTAATTTTATTAACCTAATCAAGAACAGCACAGGAAAACATCAAGGCAGATAAAACAGATAGTTCTAAACAGACACAACAAGGATAACGTTCAGGCATAGAGCCTCAGGTAGCTATCTTCATAGACGCAGCTTCATACACTGTCCGATCCGTCCACATACAGCTCACCGCGTGTACAAGAATCTCCTTCCTTCCAGGTAATTGGTTGTACGTACAACAGCCTTCTGTAGAAGCAAACTTCCAAATTTCCATGGACCACAGTCTTTTTAGTAAACAATTGTTCTAGGGAAGTGGCATAATGTCAGGTAGGAAATAATGTCCTGGAGACTAGTTCTCATATAATAATGGGTGTGTCTGAGTGATTGGCGGGTTCCAGCCAATAATACAAAAGGACTCAATCCAATCGTATCGGGATGACTGGTGATGTGTCAGTACAGCTGATGGTCTTTCTTTCAAGGTCAGCAGTGGCTCTATCTCGTAGAGATCATATTCTTAAAGCAGGCATGGCCCAAACTTTGCCATGGCATAGTCATAAACATACTTTCTGCGTAGAGCCCTGTCGAGACCTTCAGCTCAGTTCATACTTCCAAAAAAAGGACCCTGGAAAGGACAAACATTCGAGTGAGGGATCAAGCTGACTCAAGCACCACATATTAGTTATGCATTTCGGCTTACCAACACCAGTTTATCAGTGGCTTGCTTGAATGCGTCGGACATGTCAGGTAGCCCCTAGATTGGCTTCGTCCTGGCTTGCATAGACCTCCAATCTGTAGACGTCCGGTCGGCTACACTATGCACCCTGTTACATACACGAATCACTCTCCTCACTCATACCCTGCCTTTATTATTATTGGGCACATTCATTTCCCAGCTTCTTTCTCCCTCGCAAACCATGCCTTTCTCACAACCAAGATCTTGTGGTGTGGTGCGCCTAGTAATCTGTGTGTTTCTCCCCGTTAACTAATAATATAGGAGTGGGGTTGTATGGCACGCAGTGTAGTTCCCCATTCCCAGCAAGAATATGCAAGAAGATACTACCTCTTCCGGCTGCTGCTCTTGTCTGAGCTGCCGCCGCAATGTACCGGCAGTGCCTCACCTAACACGTATATTCAGAGGAATGCAGGTTCTCTAAATAAGATAACGAAGTTTATTATAATCCCCACATCATCCTATCGACTACAAGACGAAAGAGATAGCACCGTGGATAGCCTCTTCCGGCTCAAGAAGATAGATCATAGATTGGTGGACCCCATCCCCGTAGCTATCTAATGTGCCTATATTTAAAAGAGAGATGCTACTAAGTAACGGTAAGCCGTAGGAAGCAAGATATCACTCGTCTATCAGCTGCCAAGAACAAGCGATATCATTTGGTAACTACTTATTCTTCAGATGTGTTCCCTTGCCATGCCAAGATCAAGACGCGTAGCCAGATCGGCTAACGGTCACCCCCTCCCAACATGGCAAGACTGCTGTTTCGCCATATCCTCTCAGTCGTTAAGACAATAGATATTTATAGGCCAAGTTTTGCCTGGACCAAAGAAAACCCAAGTTTACCTTTTCATTCCACCAGTAGTAGACCTTTTAAAAATGTCTCAATCTTTAACTTGAACTCTTGACATTCGGCCGTGCATGGCCATCAGTAGAAACGGCCATGAATCCTCCAGAAGCCGCACCAGTGCACATTTGGCGCAAGGCGCTTCATCGGGTTTACCCGAAAGAAAAGACCTATATCTACTCGCTCCATATAAAGATTGTGTTATGAAGGTAACCCCAAAGAACTATCTTTCATGGAGATTGAGCGAACAAGAGAACTGAGAGCTTCCGAAAGCCGTTTCCCCCTGTTTTCCCAAAATCAAAGAAGGCATGAGGACATGAGCCACTGGCGTTTCGCCACAACGTCAAAGGTGTTATATTGAAAGATTACATAATTCATGAAAACACAGTAAATGGGCAGTACTGTGCAGATCTCCTTATCAAACTAAGAAAGGCTGTGACCAGAAAACGAGGGATAGCGAGTATGCAAATTATGCCTTTACTTCAAGACGACGCGCCCTCCCATAAAGCACGGCTTGTGCTGCGTGCTGCCAACGATTTGAATATTGATATTCTTCCAAACCCACCATATTCTCCAGATTTGGCTCCATCAGACTTTTTTCTTTTCCCAAATCTTAAACAACAGCTGAAAGGAAATCGTTTTGACAGTGACGAAGATGTCATACTGGCTTGTGATAACAGTATTAGTTCGAAAAATAGGTTGTTTTATTCTGAAGGTCTTTTAAAGGTCACGCAGAGTTGGCAGAATTGCATACATTCAGGTGGTGGCTACATAGAGAAAGAATAAGCACTGTGCCAAATTTAAATTTTCTTCGCCTACTCCTTCATGGTTAGGCTAATGAGAAGCCCCGTGTATGTCCTATACAACGTCAGCGTCTTTTCTTCTCTTGATTCACTAGAACATGTTTATTTCTGGTAATTAGTTTCCCATTGTTTACGTGACAGACTGGCCTTCGGAATCGGTGCCTGCATGTACATATTGTTTTTTTTTTTTAAATTATTTTTTCCCCTTAGACATCACACCATGTAGGTCTAGAATCTCTCTCTCTCTCTCTCTCCTCTCTCTCTCTCTCTCTCTCTCTCTCTCTCTCTCTCTCTCTCTCTCTCTCTCTATATATATATATATATATATATATATATATATATATATATATATATATATATATATATATATATATATATAAAAGAATGTATGTAAGTATGTCTGTATGTATGTCTGTATGTTATTTATGCATTCGCAAACGGTCATTCCGGTTGAGATGACATTTTCTACACGTCTTCCTCTCATTCCCGTACTGCCAACTGTCATAGTTGTTTAGTGTACAAACAATTATTTACTTAATATTATTTAATATTTCAATTTACATTATAGGAGAGGACATAACTTCTAATAGCATTGCTATATATGTAAAATTGTTGCATATTTCTCAAATAGGTGGACCCTTTCGCTACAGTTATCTACAGGCATATGCGTTATACTCCTCCACCTAAATCCTCCTTCTCCTCCTCTCTCCTCCTCCTCCCTCTCCCTGCTCCTCCTCCACCATTCTCCCTCATCCTCCTCCTCCCTCTCCCTGCTCCTCCCTCCTCCGTATTCCTCCCCCTCCTCCTCCTCCTCCCTCCTCGTCCTTCCTCCTCCCTCCTCCCTCCTCCTCCTCCCTCTACCTCCACCTCCTCCCTCCTCCTCCTCCCTCCTCCTCCTCCTTCCTCCTCCTCCTCTCTCATCCTCCCTCCTCCCTCCCTCCTCCTCCCTCCTCCTCCTCTCTCCTTCTCCCTCCTCCTCCCTTCACCTCCATCCTAACTCCTCCTCCCTCTTCCTCCCCTCCCTCCTCCTCCTCCCTCCTCCTCCTTCCTCATCTTTCTCCTTCTCTCTCATCCTCCTCCTCCCTCCTCCTCCTCCTCCCTCCTCCTCCACTTTCCTCCTCCTCCCTCCTCCTCCCTCTCCTCCTCCTTCCTCCTCCTCCCTCCTCCTCCCTCTCCTTCCTCTTCCTTCCTCCTCCCTCCTCCTCCTACTCCCTACAACTACCTCCTTTTTCTTCCTCCTTCCTCTCTCCTCCTCCCTCCTAATCCCACCTCCTCCCCCTCCTCCTCCTTCCGCCTCCTACTCTCTCCTCTTCCTCTCTCCTCCCTCCTCCTACTCTCTCCTCTTCCTCTCTCCTCCCTCCTCCTCTCTTCTCCTCCTCCCTCCTCCTCCCTCCTCCACCTCCCTCTTCCTCCTCCTTCCTCCCTTCCTCCTCCTCCTTTTTCTTCTTCTTCTGCTGCTGCTGCCGCTCCATTTACCCAAGTTAATTGTTGGGGGAAGATGTAAAGATCTTTCAAGTACTCTTTCTAATGCTTTTTGTAAGTTGGTCTTCGTTTATCTAAGGTTGTTCTAACTGCAACCAATAAATTATTAGACAGACAGACAGACAGACAGATAGTCGGGAACGGGAACTTATATGACTACTTATATTAATTAAATGAGATACTCCCCATCAGGGACTAGGCGACGCCGGGCCGTGTCAGACAGACAGACAGACAGACAGACAGACAGACAGATAGACAGACAGGCAGACAGACAGACAGATTGTCGGGAACGGGAACGGGAGCTTACATGACTACTTATATGAATTAAATTAGATGCTCCCAACCAGGGACTGGGCGAAGCCGGGCCGGGTCAGCTAGTAGTTAATAAAAGAATTAGGAACAGTTATCAGTTATCAGTTCCGTTATCAGTTATCAGTTGGGGTATCTTCATTGCACTCCGGACATGTCCATAGGTGCTCAGACCCTCCCCCCAGCATATGCATCAGCGTCCGGTGGCTAATAGTGCCAGTTCTGTGTTGGTTGACGAGGCGATTTGTTTTCTCGATGTACCTTCATGTTAGGCTTAACTATCGCCACCGGGCGCCGATGATACGCCGAAGGAAGTCCGGGCGCGCGTGCACGAACTCCGTTGCATGGTCCGAACTCCATTTCACCACGAAAAAACACTTAATCCATACACATTTCGGAAAAAAAACACGTTCCATTTTACGGGACGAAGAAATGTCCCGCCATCTTGCTTCAAGGGAACTCACTCTCTCAACTTCAAGGAAACACGTACGAGTTACACATAAAAGTTCCATTAAAGGTGTTATGGTTTACACTATGGTTCATAGAAAGGCATTTAATTTATGTTTAAAGTTGTGTATTCACGTCTAACTGTGACGACTGGTTAGCTAGGTGATTCGTTGTCCCATCTATCAGTGGACAGAACCTACATTACCAGGCGTAAGAGATTGTCACGTATTTTGCCAGCAACTACTATCTATAACTTATTCGTTAAACCTCAACTCGTGATCTTGTTTGGAAATTTGTTTTCAACAACTAACCCCTCTCTTCGTCGTCGTCCCCCCCCCCCCCCCCCCAACCCCATATTTTCCATATCAAGCTTTAAAATTTTTTTTTTCCTGAAATGATTTACTAACATACACATAGTTATATGTTTATGTAGTATTTTATAAATATTTAACATTGATGCAATGTTTACTTTGATGCGTGATGCTTGCATACCACGCCAGAATTTTGGACATGATGATTATAGAATTGGTCGACGAACAGCTAGTCTAAAATAGTGCTTTATGTATCAGTACTCTTTAAGATAATTATATCCGTTTGACTAATACTTTCTAGAGATCTGGACATATTTCTCTTTGCCAGCATTTACCAACGTTTCATAACATTTATTTTAGAAAAAGTGAAAGTGAAGGGCAATCTGAAACTATTGAACGTAAACCTACCAAGATAACACAAAAACCCACTGAATGCTGGGATGACTGTATAGATGTCGAAGAGAAATAAAAAGATGAGTTAGAAAATTTTCACGTATTTAAAATAGATGCATTATTTTTATGAGAACTTTAAAAGTGCCTTAAAGATTTTATCATTATATATTATAACGCATATGCCTGTAAATAACTGTAGACAAACAGTTTATAAAGCTTTGATAACAATGCAACAATTATATATAAAATATATAGCAGTGCTACTAAAAGTTATGCCCCTTGATATAACTTTTCTTAAGTTAAGTCCCCTAGCTATATAAATTATAATGTAAATTACAAAATTAAATTTTATTACGTAAATAGCTGTTTGTAAACTAACAAACTATGACAGTTGGCTGCACGGGAATGAGAAGAAGTGTAGAAAATTTCATCTCAATCGGATGGACCGTTCGCGAACGCATAAATAACATACATACATATACAGACATACATTGCATTTTATATATATATAGATTTACTAGACTTTTCATATTTTCATACAGTCTGGCTTTAGTTTGTCTGGTTTTGGTACTATTTCAATGAACTTTATTGTGTTTCCTTTCTTCTTCTTGTAATGGTGTCGGGTCTTAATCATGCTTGATATTTTCGTTCCCGTTTCCAATTTCCAAAGGACTATGTGCAGTATATCTAAAAGAACATGAGAAATGTGTTCTTTCAGCCTATTTCTCGAGGCAATTTTTATCTTTCCAAATGGCGTCAGCAACACGCACTATTCACATACATTATCAGGTAGTCATACACAGCTGGTGCAGCTTAGGCATTTGATCGCCAATAATTAGCAAAGGGAATATTTCAGACAGCATCGTATAGGCACAATCCTATTTAAACCCGCTTAAAGACAACATTTCCGTGCTGGTCAAACTCTTTAGTATTCAGGAAATCATTACGAAGAATAAATACAATAACTGCTGCAGTTATACATTTACTAATTTACATTCATTCTGTTTATCGAAATAACACACAAAAGCAATCTAAACACGAATATTCATAATATAATTTCTCGATTTCTCATAGATAAGAAATCGAGTTCACTTCAAACAAGACTAAACTAGCCGTGAAATGAACATGTCTTAACATTAGCAGCTGCCCATTAAAAGACTGGGCTAAATGGCTAGCGTATGTTAATTTCGTCAAGCGTATAGTGTGGGTCTAATAACAGGTCTTCTGTGTAGATAAATGACTCCGATTTCTCTGCTCTGGTCATATCATGCGATTAACACTCACACATTTTATCTAAATCTAATAACTTAATCAAGACTGTGACAAGAGGAGTAAATAGTTGAAGCATAATACAAGTATTTTCTATCCCATGTGAATAGTCACATTAAATAGTTGAAGCATAATACAAGTATTTTCTATCCCATGTGAGTAGCCACATTAAATATTCAGTGCTGCAAGATTAATTTGCATTTAATAATAATCTTCTCTATAATTATGCCTATATGTCCGGCTATAATCACATGTCACACCTACATATGTGTATTTATCTTTAAAAGCATCTATATAACCAACTGTGTTTAACATGTTAAACATGGATAAACCTATAAATACAATAATATATAAAGCATGCTGAGGTAGCTCGTTGTATCTATAGTATCTAGTGTCTATTGTTTCATTTGTTAGATTTCTTGTAACACCAGGTTAAAGATAACAATTTATGAATGCGAGATAATTTTGGATTAGAATATAATGTAGTCTGTCAATTGATTTTGAACATCTCATGCCCATGACTAGTTCAAAATGAACGAATAGAAACAGCGCCAATTATAATATATGACATAATATAATCACGTCCCATGATGATAAGCTTGGCTGGTCATTGTTCTCCATCTCACAGGGTCACCAGAGACTTGCATCAGTACTGTGTTCTTGTCCATCAGGTCTGTGCTCTTGTCCTGTCAAGTATGTGCGCTTGTCCCATCAGGTCTGTGTTCTTGTCCCATCAGGTCTGTGTTCTTGTCCTATCAGGTCAGTGTTCATGTCCCATTAGGTCTACGTACTTGTCCCGATTCTGTGGGTAAACCATCCAGACATTTATTGTTTTTCCTTTTTCTTACTCTTTGCTCAACAGTTTTGTCAGCTGTCACTAAGTATAATCCATAACCTCTAATGTGGCATTACCGCATGACTAAATATTACAACCATTACTATACATGATCTTCGTCATAATGTTGGTCAGATGCTTGGTTCAATGGTGTAAAGTGGTTCTAAATTTCGAGTTATACGTGTAGTATATAATAGTATTAACAGATGCATTAACAATCTCGAAATGTTTCCTCAGACAATTTACACTCAGATATAGTCTGTTGTAACGATTACCAATTGCGAACTGTGGCTCAAGAGTCGCCGCTATACTGATCAAAATCTTGGGTGTATTGCATACTATGTACACCACCGATATCAGAATGACTTGTTGTACTACGCGAAATTCTTTCCCACTCAGCCCATGATTTCTCGAGGATTGTTTAGTTAGTTCCCCAGCCTCTGTTTCTCTGGCATCGATGTCGTGGACAGTGTCAACATGTGAGACTAAAGAATGTCTGAATCGGGACGCCTGGCGAAGACTGCTTGCCATAATAACAACTGATACAAGAACGATCAGTTGCGTGGTGAAAGGTAAGATCATGTCTATTATCACCCAAACGATATCTTTGATGTATTCCCTATTGGGGGATATCCAAAAGCTGGGCCTAGAAATGTTTCTCTTGGTGTCAAACTGCACCACCATCCCCATGTTGGATAGAACTGGTGTGTACATAACCACCGAGAAAACAGTAAAAGCTAGTGTGTAGTTGATTGTCGTCATTCGTGTGAAAGTATTTCTAAATTGTAGAGGCCTGGCTACGCACATACAGCGGGCCACAGCTAGAAATGTCGTAGCCAGAACATTAGTCACGCTGATGAGGATCATTATATTACCAAAAAACATGGCAACGCCGTACGGTTCTATGTCAAATCGCATTCCGTATTTAATCTCAGCAATGTAAAAAATCATTGCGATGCCAAGCGATAGTGAGGTTATGACATACAATAGGTCAAATATTGATAAAGTGAGTAAAGAAACTGTAACTCCATCGCTGAGACCCATAATGATGAATGTTCTAATGTTAATGATGTTGGACACTATGCCACATACAGACAGCACTGTCCAGACAATAGAACAAGACTCCATGATGATAACGTATTGCTGAAGTGTTAACAAGCTATGGAAGGCGACAAGGTCAGTTGTTATATTAACTATTGCTAAATATTGAAAAGACATCGCTTTTCTTGTGTCCGTTGTTTATTTACAGTGTCAACATATACATTCTCGACATATATTTTGTAGTTTTACGCTCTGTAAATATGTTACCCTACGAAAGATTAATGGTTTACTAGTTTTAATAAATATGAAATTTTCTGGAAACTTCTCCTCGAGTTCAAATTCTGTTAAACGTACCAGGAATTACTTTCAAGCGTGGCCTGTGGCTATACCCATAGATAGCGTATCTATGGTTTATTTTTAATCAAGTTCATTTCACCCTGTTATGAGTATTGTGGCTAAACACATAGGTGGCGTACCTTGGTTAATTGTTAATCAATTTCCCTTCACTCTGTTGTGAATATTGTGGCTAAACAGATAGACGGCGTATCTATAGTTAATTGTTAATCAATTTCCCTTCACCATGACGAATATTGTCAGATTACATATTCATGGCTGTTAACTTCGTTTAATATTTCCACATGTTAAGTGCACACAGAAATGTCTGGGTAGGAAATTGTTGCCGGTTACGAATTATCACAATTTGCAAGAGGAAAGCAGAGTATAATCTGTAACAAATATTGAACAGGAAATGGTAAAATAGAATCTTTGCAAACATAATTGTTATGGATGTATTGTGGGAGCGATTTGCAAGCTGCCCACTAATATTCAAATGCTTATGTGGCTTAGATGTTAAAGGGTGATTTGTACAGTGCAACGTAGATGAGATTAATTTAAAACAATCGTATGTTTTTTTTTTTAATAAGCAATGTAATTATGGTATACAATAGCTCGCAATTTGACTAGGTTGACATACCCATATATATGCGTTATCTCCTGAGACCCACAAGAAATACTGAAGAATTGCCGATTAACCTTAACTTATATGACTAGATAGTATATCCTCTAGTTGTTAGTAATGTATACTTGGTTTTACAAGTCGAGGGTCGTAATAACATTGTAGTACACCAATCATACAATCATGAGTCTGTACCTTGCTCACAACTTAACGCGCATCCGTAAGAATTCATGATTGAATTTAGAGGCCATCTTGTAAAAGGTTACCTTTGCCATATCAATTCTTGTACTACCATTTACAAGGCAATCAGATGTTATGACACTTTCGAGATAGTTGTGACGATTCTCTTGTTTAAGAATTTTCAAATTTACTTCAATTTAAAAAAAAAAAGAAGTTAGTTGCATATCCTTTACAGGACGTTGCAGTCAACAGCAGAATTGTTGCTGTTGTGATCTCTTGGCAAGTTTACGTTCAGTGGTTTGCCATTGTTTTCTGAATGACCGGCGCCCATACCATTTCGTAAAAAAAAAAAACCCAACGTAGCGTGGTCTGCTGCCAAATCGCTCGCAGCTGTGATTCGAATGCGGGTATGCGGGATTACGGGCTGCGATTGTAACTCCTTACTAGATATTACATTATGGTATATATTTCTACTCGGAGATTGCCATAATTTATGTTGGCTTATACTTTAATACGAACCCTAGTTGCTCAATGTAAAATAAAAGCATCTACACACTGTTGCAGATGAGATGCATTGTCTGCAGTCAATAATGTATCATTTTCATATTTTATATTGATGTTTATGTATCCTCCGATCGCGATTCCTATCATTTCCTCTAAATTGTTCATAATATAGTCACTATATAAGAGGAAAAAAGATCTGAGACAGTACGCACCGCCACCGCACATGTTGTATAGACTATTTTAACTCTTATTTTAAACAGACATTGGTTGAATACCCCCACCCCCTTCCTCCTACCACGCCCACTCCCCCTTTTCATAATGAGACTATATTTAAATAGTGTCGCCGCTTGAAGGGCATTGCAATTGTGATTTCATGAGAATAAATGAAACACACAAGTGCGTTTAATATGGTAAACGATTTGTGTTATTTGTAAACGACAGATCAACTAGTCATATTAATTGTAAGCAGCCATGAACTCCATAAAACTAATTATTTAGAAGTATCGGGTTATTTTAGTTGTTTTCTTAAATCCACGGAACAAGCTGAGAGACGTGTCCGGTCATGACTGTCCACAACCTTCATTCTAATGTTACCTCCAAAAGTTTCTCATACTGACGTTTCCCTATGTCTTTATGTCAAACTGCAGAGCATCTTTTGTCCTGTCTCGAAATGCCTCGCCTCCATTCCAGCTTTTCTGCTGTGACAACATCCTCCAGCTTTCCCATTCTCATCACATATCCATCTTTTCTTAGTGCAAGTAACCACTTCTCTTTGTGGGTTAACTTCTTTTAAGATATTGGCATTGCTCTTTTTATCCGTCCACAGGGTTCTCACAATTCTTCAATAAATTCACATATTCCCAGTTTCCACATGACACATAATTTGTCTGGCAATTGTCCATGATCTCTTTTGCACATTAGTTGTCCATGATTCGCTTCTGTGCATTAGGACTGTCTAAATATAATGCTTAGGAACGTGTTTCCTTACTTGACTGACAAAGATTAATTGCAGAATATATTCTCTATCTTATGAATGCCGCTTTTGCTTGGGTTATTGTAGATTTATATTTGACGAATAAACACCTACCCATCACGACTGGAACCATAAATTCCAACTCTTCTGAAGTGTCCATGGACGATAAGAGAAATGCAACTGGACACAATCTAAAAATAATGCAGTGTAATGCAAAAAGAAGGATACAACAAAGGACAAAAGTTACAACACTTCCTAATACAACATGACACCGATGTATGCTATATTCAAGAAACGTATCTTAAAAACGCACACAAGTTATCCCTCAAGAATTTATGAAATATTCTAACATGACAGAAAAGATAGACCCAAGGAAATAGTCCTATCAGCCGAAAAAAACCAAAAAAAAAAACCAAAACAAAAACAAAAAATAACGCATGTTTACAGCTTGGGAAACTTTCTGATCCCAGGAGATAACACGTAACATCAATTTAAAGATCCATGACAACGATCGTACACTATGCATAATTTACTCATAACCAGATAGAGCATATATCTGAGTAATCTTCTTCTTCTAGGTTCATCCGGAGTGTTTTTTCTCTCACTTGTGTAGTGTCGTCCATATCCCAGCTGGTCAATTTAGAACGGCCAAAGACATCACGGTCAACCCTCAAGGGAAGGCAGGGGCAGAACCCGGGCATTCCCCGCCATCTAGGAGGCTTCCATGAATGCAGAACCGAAACATAGCGCTCTGGTACTGGGCTAACCCAAGGAATTGTTGCGTCCTGCGCAAGGCTGCTTCACTTCCTCACTTCTGTACATTGGGCATTTCGTTCGCTACTGGCCGCTCCCCACGCAAACCAGGAACGGTTAGTCTGCAATTGATATCCACTCAGCGAGCTTTCGGTTCGGACTTTCTGCGGGCGTTTTTTGATCTAGTTAACCTTCCCGGGTGCTTCGAAGGACATTAGACTCGCACTTGGACGTTTTTACGTGGTGCATGTTTTATTTGCGCCCTTAGGCCGACACATCTGACTTTAGTGGGCGTTTGTTAATCGGGTTAGTCTTCTCAGGTGTTTCGAAGGACTTTCGACTCTCACTGTTGTGGTGCAGTCTACATCACAGCTGGTAAAGTTAGAACAGCCGAGGACATCACGGTCAGCCCTCAAGGGAAGGCAGGGGCAGACCATGGGTATTATCCGCCAACCAAGGGTTCTTCCATAATTACAGAGCCGGCACATTGCGCGCTGGTCTTGGGCTCACACCCAAGGAATCATCACGTCCTGCACTTGGCTGCTTCACTTCCTCACTTCCATATATTGGGCATTTCGTTCGCCGCAGGCCGCTCCCCGCACAAACCATGATCTGACTAGAATGAGACAGAGAGGAGTGTCAAGGGGATCTGTCCGATGCTCAACGCTCAGAGGAAAGGCGAGACGGACATATAATCAGATTGCTACTGGTACTAGTAGTGTTGGAACTCTTCGCTGGCTACTGAGGATGGGGACGGAGCGCTTATGGGAATGCCTCGAATGCTGTGGTGTCGATTCCTAAATCAGTCAATCAATCAAACCATGAGAGGTCAGGGTGCGAACGACATCTAATCAGCGAGCCTTCTGCTCGGACTTTCCACAAATGGGTTTGCCAGTCAAGCAATAATCCCATTCGGGCTTTCTGAGGGACACTTGATTCTCACTGTTATGGTGTCGTCCAAATTCCAGCTGGTCTAGTTAGAACAGCCAAAAGACACCACGGTCAACCCTCAAGGGACGGCATGGGCAGCCCATGGGCATTCCCCACCATCCAAGGAGTAATTGCAGAGACGACACTGCGCTCACCCAAGGAATCGTTGACAAGCATATGGATACTGGCAGGAACAACTAGATATCTATAGCACAGAAGATTGCTGATCGGAGTTTCTGTTGAGTTTAGACTACACACTGAACTGAGGGCACATCCATGGGTGTCTCGATCTACCCTGCCTTTCAGCGTACAGCGACAAACCGTACACGATGTCGATGGACAGTTCTACGGGACAACCTCGCGTGCTGCGACGTCCTGGTCACACGGATCTTCAATCCGAAAGCCTGCATTATGGCAATTGATGCAGATGAATTCGATTTATTTTATTGTTTCGGGATGTGAAGTTTAAGGACTGAGCAAAACCTATTTGCCAGTAGCAGATGAATTCGTTTTGAAGTTCTCGTTTAGGTCGACTTCTCTAAGGGCATTCAAGATGATCAATTCATTGTTAGACTCTGATGTAGTGACAGTGCTGGCCAGCCTATCAATTCTTTCCTTGTCGATAATTGGCCAGCCTCTCAACTGAACATACGTGAAGTAAGCAAAGGGCCCTTTTACACATCTGAAGCTGCACTGAGCATATTGTTTTAGATCCATGTTTTTATCGACCAGCCGAAACTCATGTGTACTATACCAAGCTTAGGCTGCGGAGACCTGCGAGTCCAGTTCAATTAAAAATAAAATCCATTTCGCTCCGATTCGAATCGAAACAATAACCACCGGACCGGCAGGCTAGCGTACAACAACTGTATGTACTTTTATAAGATTATATGCACAGTTAGGAAGAGATAAATTGCTTTGTGAAGCAATCGGACAACAAATAACCGAAAACAAACTCAATAACAACATAGACAGTATGGACACGAAGAATAGTGAAAAATCCTGATTAGTGTATTGATTGATTAATTGAAATCGACATTATAGTTCTCAGTAATATATGCATGTGCTCCTCATAGTCAGAAGTTCCGGGAATGTACAGATGCTGATAGATAAGTAATACAAGCAGCTGTAATACAGTCAACCCAATTCTAATACATTGTGTGTCACTTGTAGATAAGGCATGCAACCAGATGCGTTATCCGTCGCTGTGTTACCAAAGCTAGATGTGGACAAGCAATACGACACACCAAGCTCATAACATTGCGTCCATCTCCTCTCTGCTACGCTTCACAGCAAAAAGAAAAGAAGGACGAACAAAGAAGAAAACGATGTGGCTATGAATGTAGAATATTTGCGTTATAATAGAAATGAATTGCTAATATGTGATAAAGGATGACGATGCTGACGAACTCACTTAGTGCGCGACATTCAGGTGTCATCTTACCTATTGTGCTTTCACAATACTGAAAATGCTGTTATCCAGAGAGGTTCATCTATTGTTAATGACATAAATGTTCCTCTACAATACCCATTTACTTAAAGAACACGGAGTATCATCACAGGCATGAATGCCATTTTGGGCTTTAAAAAGTCCAATGAGACTGATCGACACACGCTGACTATAATATAGGTGTGGTGATAGTACAATTATTTCTCTTTTCTTGTTTTCAGAGTTACCTATTGTCGAGAGAAACTTTGGAAATCAAGCCACCAGCTTCACATATTTGCCTTGGCTCTGATTGAATGTACATTAATGTATTGTCTGAGAGTCTCGTAACTTATATACGAGATTACCACTCTTGTACTGTATTATGCAGTTAGACTAAATGCAGATCTTTTATTCGTCTAAGACATCCATATCTTTAATAAGAGGTTTGCAATTTTGTATTACACAGCAAAGTAACTTAACTGTCTGGTACTACAAACAGCACTGCATTATTTACTTTAACAAATGCATAATTTTTGCACAACTAGATTTGTTACATGTAACATCACTGATATGTCAGCGACTTTCATGCATTTGCTGGCATAGGATCTGACCTACGAAGTTCAACAGTATAAAAAAAGTCACATCGTTTGATTCTAAGTTAGAGTATTTATACATAGTAGAATCCGTTGATCTAATGCAGATTCATGATTGGTACAACTCACAAATTCTTTGAACCAGGTAGTTGTTTTATAATTTTCGAGGTCATTGTCCTGAAAATATGTTAAGCATAATAGTTATACTCTATTTCACTTTAAACAGTCCTAATTACCAGTTTAGTTTAACTTGCCTTACTTTAATGTTAAGTGCAAATGTCAAGTTATTCAATTGTGAGTATCGATTAGTAAAATACATTGATATTGTTGGATCAGCTGTGGAAGGAAGATCTTGCAACTTGAGGAATTATTTTATAATGTTAATACCGTGTTAACCGGCACTGTGGCTTAGTGAAGCTATGTTTTACAGTTCTCCAATATACCGAGTCGAGGGTTTGACACCAGCCAAGGTCGATTTACAAGCTAACTTTGTGATGATTTAGATGTTATGGCGCGTTCTGTAAAGGACATGCAACTAACATTTTAATCTCGAGATACTGCAGTCAACAAATGTCCGTCTCTCGTATTATACAATAATTCATCGTGACAGACTTCCTCGTACAACCTGTAACATACAGCCTCTACATCTCTGAAGTTTTACGAAAGCCACCATACAAATTCATTACGTTTCGCTTGTTCTAGATCGTCTATACGCTGAGTAATTCTCCCCTAAGTTCCCAAGCATTATTCCTATGCTGTTTCTCCACTTTTGTGTTATTCATTATTTATGCAATTATTTATTGTACTACGTTTTCATTCTTACGTACGTTTGTTCTGACTGTTTGTGGGTTGCCATCTCTGTGTATTGCTATTTTATTAGTGATGTCGGGCTCATGCGGTTTGTGGCTTCCATGGCATTTAATTAGTCCAATGCCTATCTCTTGCTGTTATTTCAAATGATATTACTTAATAAATATTTACCTGATACCGCTGAGAGTGTGCATAGAAACAGGTCATCGTAATTCCATTATGAAAAATTATTTTAGTGACATGTGACATCTGGTTTGCTTTTTAGGTATATTTGTGGTATGCACAATCCACAACGACTAATAATGACAATCTCTTCGCAGTTTTATAGTTTTTCAGTGGTAATTATATGCTATCAAAAGTTTTCGAGATTGTAATAAACAACTTTTTTTGTGGGGGAGGGGGCTGAGGTAGAGGGTCTCAAACTTGAAATGAATCGTACGAAATGTGTCACTGTGTACAGGAAATTGTTTAAAGTATACGTGAGTGTTGTAATACTTATCACAGATTTTCAGAGGCGTGTAATACCAAACTTTCATTAGGTGCACACAACAATGAGTTTGAAGTTGTAATTCTTAACACCCCAACCCACGGCAATGACGTCAGTAAAGAAAGTCAAGGACCTGTTTTTACACGCCTTGAAGTGCATTGGGCATATGGTGATATCCCCATGTTGTGTAAATAAAACACCCTCGGCACTCGAGTATTGATGTGGTCATTATCTTAACTCTCCTAAACACTTACTGGTACTCATTTTAGGCTGTGTCGACATTGGAGCCCAGATCAATTTTAAAGATCTGTATCAATACGTATTCGAACCCATAACCACATGATCGGCAGACAAGAGTCCTAGATACTAAGCTCCCTCTCCATCTCGAAATGAATGTGTGCATATAATTTTGTAGAGGAGTAGATAGTCGTTGGTGTTTGTATCGTTTTGTTTCATGCCCATTCAACAGAACAACGAGTACTCGCTTTGGGTGTAAGCAACGGAGATTTCGATGCTCCGTTCACGAATGTGTAAATTCACCTACACAATAGACGAAAACTTGAGGAGGAAAACCAGCCGTATATAGTTTAATTCACACAACATCGCACAGAACAAGCAAAGCTTAATAATAAACACAGGCGCCATGAATAAAATATTACACAGTTTATTGCCTGACATATTTCTCTGCATGACGCCAGTGCATACTGGAGTTATATATTATGGGAAGTCAAGAAATAAATTAGACTTTGATATATCATGTAACTCGTCGCTGATTTGCGCGAATGGGTTGAACATTATATCCACGGAAGCCTAACACTTAAAAGGAAGTCCTTCTGTTTACACAGTAACGGCTAGAATCGACTAATATATGTTTCCATATATTTGAGTAATCAAGTATTGTTCGTTGAATACACTATACGAAATTACGTCCTGTTTGTTAACTCTATGATTGCTAATAAGCAAATATTCCGTAATGGCCGAGTTCGACATTTTATGATCTGTCGACTGCACAGCGATTCCTGAAGAATGATTAACTTTTTTTCCCACCCACACCAGTATACGTTCGGCTACTCGATTTACTAAGTGTCTTTCTGTTCTACCTATGTAAGCTTCATAATAACATGGAATAGACATGGTCGCCGGACTCCAGAACACACTGTATGTAATTAGATATGTACCTTCTGACTGATGGTAATGTAAGGTATTTGCTATTTAAAAGAAATCAGAAGCCTTAGAAGGGGATCAATATCTTTAAATCAGCATAATGAGTACCGCCAAAAATATGTTGACAAAAACTATTGAATGTGTGCTAGAACATACAATAAGAAATAGGAAGAACAATGTGGATTTGTAAAGACACGAGTTAACAAATATTGTATATTTGCTGAAAACATTAATAAAGCGACCTATAGAGGTAAACAAAGACATATCTATTTCATTTGATTCATTATCTATGCTACATCTTTCGACTATATAAGACACCTTCACATGATAACTAGACTTCAGATATCCACACTGGAGGAATCGACTTTATATTTGTGAAGAACATGTATTGGAAACTAACATGATTTCATCAAATTGATAATGAAGCAGATCCTGGATCTTACGTATACAGTGAACATATTATGAGGAATTTCAAAAGGTTTTGATGGTAATCGCTAATTGAGGATATAACGAAAAAAATATAAGATAAAGTTATTCATTGCAGACAATGCATATCATCTACAACATTGTATCGATGCTGTTATTGTACACACTATGCAACTAGGCTTAGAATTGAATTGTAAACATACATAAATTATGGTAATCTCTAAGATGAAGGAAATAGCACATAGTAACCTACAAGTAAATGGAACAATTCTTTAACATGTGTTTCGTTACACATATCTTGAAGCAGTCATAACATCTGATGGAAGATAGATGAGAGATGAGTACAAGAATCACCATGTCAAAAGTAGCGTTTAAAAAGATGAAACTATACTCACCTATAAAAAGTTATCAGTTGCAGTGAGAAAACAAGAGAGTTGAAATGTTATGTAGAACCTTCAGCTTCGTATACAAAGACAGACAATAAGAAAACAAGCTGAAAAATCGAATGGCCCTGGCAATGATTTTATGAAGAAATTTCTTTCAAAGTGTACTGTGGACAGAAAAAGAAAAAAAAAAAACTATTAGTACAGTCCTATAAGAAGCAAATGCAAAGCATGAATTGATTCGAAGAATTAGACGTTGATATGCGATATTTTCGGACATGTTATATTGAGAATTAGAGTCGAAAAATAGTGAAAACATGTGAGTGGCACCACGCAGTCTTGACAGACCAAAGTATGTGAGTTGGAATTTGGCCAAAATTTCATCACAATGCTTGGGTAGAGCTTCAGAGAACATGTGGTGCCCAAACGACATGTTCCCTCTCTCGGCCTTGCCTTGTTTGATCCAGAGGAATGAATAACCAATACGCCTGGAACAAGGTAGGCTGCAGACGCTGGCGGCTCAGCGTCAAACTTCTGAGACCTCGCCTCCATGAGCAGGAGACGAGGGATGGCCATAACCTAAACCCTTGGGATTTGACTTAGAGGGGAAAACATGTAAACATGATGGAAATAGAGCATGGAAATGCAAATAGACAACTGACTGAATAGCTTAGCCAAAGAGCGTAATGGGATAAGAACATAAACATGACTCAAGACTGGTGATCATGTGAGATGGACAACTGTGACTTTCTACGCGTATTGGCATAGCACATGATGATGATGATGATGATGATGATTGTATTCAGAGCATATATTGCCTATCGTTGTTATACCTTGAATTTCTGCATGCCATTTCATAGTGAATTTTTCATGTATGATTTGGGGCAGTATTTTTGTAGCATGATTCAATAAGCTGATTGTTCTGAAAGGTGAGCATTATGTCGTTTCCGCAATTTTTGACGTTTGGTTAAAACACTAATGTAATCAGATCGCGTATTATGTATCTCGTGTCGTAAGTATCATTTCGGAAGTTAGTCCATGATATTGTTTGCACATAATATATCACAGGACTTCACGACGATGTGATGTGCATCGCAGGACCAGAATGTAACACAGATGGTCCCAACAGCGCCATATAAGAATATATTGTTCTTCTCCCTCCTTGTTTGCTGCTGTTGATGTTTCTTTTTTTCTTTTCTTCCTCTTCTTACTATTCCTCCAAATCCTCTTCTCCCTCGTCTTCTTCGTTGCCTCCTTCTCCTCCTAATTCACACCTTAATCCTTCTCCTTCCGTGGAGCAGATATTGGCTGTCCTGACTATCCAATTCTCTGTCATATGATATTTTGATATGGTTTTAGTATAATGTATTCATCAACTCTCTAAGTGTTTCACATACACTGGTTTCTGTCTTCAGCTTTCTCGCCTGAATTGTATTTCCCTACATGTGGCCAGTTTCTTTGTTCTACCACATCCGTTGATATGTGTCATATACATTTAAATTGTGTTTTACCTAATGTTTTAATAAATATCTGGAGAAACCTGCATTTGTAAATAAATCACGATATCCAAACATGCGCCTTTAAAACCACCGAAGGTTAAGAGCTTTTCTCCATACACACGTCAGTTGAACTTAACTTTTCGACTTTTATTTGAGGACATAAATAACAAGTACCTCAGAGGACTAGTCGGTTTGTTCGGTAGATGGCGAGGGACTCTGAAAATAGGGAAAACTGGTCCACACGAAAATAGGAGTCAAGTGTGGACTATGCTCAAATTGACAGCGCAAATAAAAACACGGCTACTCTGCCTCCAGTTCTCCACAACTTCATTGATGTCTGGAGTATAAAAAGTGTAAAGAGAGATGATACTACAGATGTGGCAAGTAACCATAATAAAATTACAGAAATAATATAAACTCATGAATCATTAGAATGTATTGTAAGGAGGCTCTGCGACGAAGGGCTTACGGACGAATCCCATTTACCGCGTTCGAAACACAGCTGCGTGGAATTTGGATGCAGACCGTCCGTTTTTAATATAGTGAAGCACAATAAAAACGCACCACTATTATATATACTGATGCCGAGAAGTTGGGAAACAAGTGTGGAAATGGATTGTTCCGTGTGTGTCATGAGGTAGGGAGCAAATGGCTGCTAGAATGGAACGTGCATGATGCAACCCTCATGTTTGTGTACAGACTACATGAAAACAACGAAAGTTACACGTGCAACACAATTTCCAACATCAATGACTCTGAAAATGATATAAAAAGGCCATTGAGACCCCTCCCCCCCAAAAAAAAAATAAAAATAAATCCCTAGTAGATGTGCTTGAAATGCCACGACTATCTGAAAACAACCATAAACGAGCCATTGGTATGTTGGATACCGGAATGAGCTCACGGGCGATTGCCATAAGGATTAATTTCCCCCACAGCACTATTGTACGTCTCAATGAAGTATGGAACCACTGGCAGTGCCCGGGATAGGCTTCGCAGTGGCTAACCACGAGTTACTACCCCTACGCAAGATCGCCATATTTTGCCTAAGGAATCATTTTCTCCCGGCACGTCAAACAGAACAGCAATAGTGGGTAGACGTGGATAAGTCTCTCGAATGACAGTCATACGATGACTCAGAGATACAGCAGGCCTTACTGCAAGGCGACCTTATGTTGGGCCAAACGTGACTCACTGACATTGACAGCAGCGCCTGCAATGGGCAGAGCAACAAGCCAGATAGACTAGACCGCAGTGCAATGCTGTCTATTCACAGACGAGAGCAAATCATCCAACCTATCCTTTGCTGATGGATGCATGCGGATTTGGCGACGGTGTAGAGATCGCTTTGAAGATTGCTGTGTTCGTCAGCACAACCGATTTAGCGGTGGCAGTATTCACATTTGGGGAGGATTCAGTTTTCACCATCTGTCAACGCCTCATACAACCACAGGCACTCTAAGTTCCTTCACATGCACTCAAGAAAATATCAGTCGAGCATGTGGTATCAAACATTTATTCAGGAGAAACTGATTATCGTCAAGATGCCCACATAGGGCGGTTAATTTAATACATCATCACACCCTACACTCAAATCCTCGCTATCTTTAACATGGCAACGCCAGCTAGCACTCCCGCAAAATCCATACACTCGCTCCTCGAAATACATGCGTCCTTCCCATAAACCGTCGAGTCCCAGTCTGAGTCTCCTCACGCTGGCCGGTTGGTCACGTGGTACAGGACCCCGTGCCTCTCGGGACAGTTGGGCTGGCTCAACAGTCAAGTAGTACTGCTGTCCGTTCGTGTTGTGTCCGGTCCTTCAGTGCAAGGCTGTCCGGTCAATCCAGGACGGAGTCCCGTAGACTTGTGTCCCCTTTTATAGCTGGGTCTTGTCCTGTCTATGACATCCCTGTGTCCCTGCCTATGTCCTGTCTCTGATATTTCTATTGTCCTGTAGATGTCCTGTCTATGACATCTCTGTGTCCTTGCTTATGTCCTGTCTCTCATATATCTGTGGTCTTATAGATGTCCTGTCCATGACATATCTGCATCCCTACCTATGTCCTGTCTCTATTATGTCCCTTGTCCTCTATATGTCCTCTCTCTATTCCCCAACACGCTGACACCATCGGTTGCCTCTCAACATCTCCCGTGGAAATGTTAAAGCTGTGACATTTCGAGATGAGGTTTTGGATGCATTGTTTGCTCCTGCATTCAAAAATTATCCAGATTTGTAGCTTCTCCAGCAAGATAACGCACGTGCACACACAGCATGCATTACGTAGCAATATCTACAGCAGCAGAACATTGTGATGATTGATTGGTCTGCCCTATCACTAGATATGTTCCCTATAGAACACCAGTGGGAGGAGCTTGGATGCATTCAAGATTCTGTAGCTAGTCTGCAACAGCTTGAAGCTGCGCTTATACGTGAATAGGACTTAATTCCCCGGAATTTCCTTCAGAGACACTGTGTACCATGGGGAGCCGCTGCCAAGCAAGTTTGCAACCACATGGTGGACATACAAGATACTTAGGATGGTGTAAATGCATTTTTATTGGTTGCAGTTTTGGTTTTATACATTGCCTGCACAGAATGCAGTGAACTGCATAACAATGAAATGTACAAATTAATACCTAACAGGTATTCATAGGAAAACAAATAAAGATTCAAAATATGTAAACTTGTACACTTGTATTTACATTTCATACTCTGTTACTGGATTATACAAATGGTATGTTTTTAATATCGTCAGTATATATATACGCCGGCTCCGTGGCGATGGAGTTACGGGCGCTGTTCGTGATCCCGTATACCCGCGTTCGAAACACAACTGCGAGTGAGTTGGCAGTAGACTGCGTTGAGTTGGTTTTTTTACGAATTGGTATGGGTATCGGTCGTTCAGAAAGCAATGGTAAACTACTGAACGTAAACTTGCAAAGAGGTCACAACTGTAAAAAATGCTGATGCTGACTGCAACGTCCTGTAAAGGATATGCAACTAACTTTTGCAGTATATATACAATGGTATTTGCGCCGGTCGTTCATAAAGCAATGACAAACAACTGAACGTACTTTTCCAAGAAATCACAGTAAAAAACGTGATGGGGTTTATTGCAACGTCTTGTAAAGGATATGCAACTAACTTGTTATGTCTTCATTTCCTGACACGTAAGATAACGCTACGCTAATTAGTAAACTATTCACAAAGCTTCACTTGTAATTTCACATACTGTTCTGTGTCTGGATGTTTTAATCTTCACAAAAACGTGTGTAAGTTATTAAGTATATCCAAGTAAGTTATGAAAATAATTTACAGCCGTCACAATTGCTTTGACAGCACCACTCGCTGTTTTTGGTTCTTAGCTCCAAAACGTAACGTTTCTCTAAACTTCGTGTTATATTTATAGTATATGCACGTATTTACAGAAGCGTTGACAATCTCAAAGTGTTTTCTCAGGCTGTTTACACTGAGATAGAGATTGTTATACCGACTACCAATAGTGAAATCTGGCTCCAGAATCCCGGCTACACTGATTAAGATCTTTGGTGTATTGCATATAATGTATATAACAGATATCAGGATGACTTGCTGGACTACACGAAGATCTTTCCCAGACAGCTTCTGTATGACAGAAGCTACTCCTGTATCTGGTTCGCTGATCATGTACTTTTTGTCTGCATAGCAGGCGGCGTCTGTATTTGAGGCCATGGCCTGTCTAAATCTGGAAGCCTCCCGAAGACGACTTGCCATAATAACAACTGAAACAAGAACAATCAGTTGCGTGGTGACAGGTAAGATCATGTCTATTATCACCCAGACAATATCTTTGATATACTCTCTGTTAGGTGAGACCCATAAGCTGGGCCGAGACATGTTTCTCTTGCTGTCAAACTGCTCCACCATCCCCATGTTGGATAAAATTGGTGTGTACATTGCCACTGGGAAAACTGTGAAAGCTATAGTGCAGTTAACCGTCCTCATTCTCGTGAAAGTGTTTCTAAATTGTAGAGGTCTGGCTACGCACATACAGCGAGCAACAGCTAGAAAAGTTGTAGTCAGGACATTGGTCACGTTGATGGGAATCATTATGTTCGCAAAAAACATGGCAACACCGTATGGTTCTATTCCAAAACGTATTGTGTGTGTAATCTCGGCCATGTAAAATATTACTGCCACTCCAAGACATAGTGAAGTTGTCACATATAACAGGTCAAATATTGAAAGTGCAAGTAAAGAAACTGTAACACCATCGCCTATTCCCATAATAATGAATGTTCTAATGTTAATTATGTTAGAAACTATGCCAAATACGGACATTGCTGTCCATACAATAGAACAAGATTCCATAATGATAATGTACTGTTTAAGTGTTACTAAACCAGGGTGAGCGACAGAATGACCCGTTACATTAGATACTTCCGACATTTGAAATAGTATCTGGGATCTTCTCTTCCGCCCTCTGTGTATCTTAGCTTTACAAGTTATGACTTCTTTGGAAATAAAATGAAGACGCTTTTCCAGCCTCCAGGCATACGCGAGTATTCCTGTCAGCCTCATTTTGTATAGGCCCATGATGAGTGCACTAAATGAGTGATGTTTTCAATTCCAGGTCGGTTTCTTTACTTTTCAGAACATTTCTTGACGCCTATTTAAGGCTTGGATCGATTTTAAAAGATTCCCCCTTCAGTGATTTAAAGACGTGATTAACGATTAGGACAAGCGTAACAATAAATTGTTTAACGGTATGGCTAAATATTATAATCTTTCTCTTTACCAGTCCTATTACATAATTACTCGTAAATTTAAGTGCAGTTGTATTTAGATTGACATGTAACTTTGAAATATGAGTGGGTAACTAGACCTAAATCGACCCCGCTTTCCCTTCAGGTATCTTCAATAATTGCATACTTTATATTAACAGCTGTTAACTTACCTTCACATTAACGTCTATTTGCACGCACAGTTAGCTTATTTTCATTTATTATCAACTATCACAATTTGCAAGCGAGAGCTAAAGAACGTTACTGATATTTTTTTATGTCAAGCAATTTAAATAACCGAATCCGTGGTAGTGGATTGCTTGCCTTACAGTGGTCATGTGTGTGGATTAAAAACAAAAATTAACATGGACTCTCAGGTCGTCACACACTAAACGGATGCTAGGAAGTAAAGGCCGCCGGCGTGAAGTTACAAGGGCGTCAATGGGATACCACGTGGGCAGTGGAATTACGGGGCTTGCGCCATATACCAAAATTCCTCCATGCCGGTGATTAATATTGAATTACGTATATCGTTTTAAAACTTTTTACTGTGTATTACTGCTAAATTATTGGTCAGAGCTGAACTAAATCATGGCTATATCAGGCCAGGTGTGCCGTTCATATTATATTCATGTGTATGGCACAGCTATGATAATATAGCGTTGATCCTTTAACTCCTTCAGCCTCAGAAAATGTTGTCGTCGATGTACATGACGGGGACTATAATCACAATCAAAACCATGCGCAGTTTACTTGCATTGTGGCAACATATATACGAATTCTGTACAGAAAAATGTGTTGCACATTAAAAAAAAATTTTTTTTTTAATGCATATCCTTTACAGGACATCGCTGTCAACAGCAGCATCTTTCAGCTGTCTGTTGATTTCTTGGCACGATTACGCCCAGTAGTTTGCCATTGCTTTCTGAGCGGCCGGCTCAGTATCCCGCAAGTCACCAGCGGGGGTCGAACCGCTCCCAGTTCTCTCCCGCTACGAGACTCTGCGTGATTAACGGGATTACGGAGAAAGTGTTGTAACCCCTCAGCCAGAGAGAGCGGCTCACATTAAAATAGCCAGCAAAATTCCAGTAATCAGCATTATCGTATGCATTGTCGATGTTCATGCGGTCATGTTTGTTCACTTCTCTCACTCTCAAACGACATGTGGCAGTTCGTGCCTTGACACAGTCTTTCATTATCTTTATTTCTACAAATCATTCCAGTTGTCACAGTTTGCTCTAGATTTGTGTTTTCTCATAATGTAGCCAATAAATTATGACTGCTTATATCTTTCATTAGTGATACGCTGTCTTTGAGTTTTACTTAGTCTCTTGCAAAGGAACACCGGGAGAACCACATGGAAACATAAAGACTGCTGATAATCGTAAGTGGATGAAACAACGGGAGAGCCGTGCTGACAGACAACATGTACAGACAGCACGTCACGAAAGTACACACATTATACTAGGCGATTCTTTAATGAAAGGTCTATACAGCGACAGGATGGCCATTTCAGACAAAGACATTGTTTCCATAATCCCACTGCCTGGGGCTGGTGTTTATCGGCTAACAGAAAAGATTAGCAGGCTGGCTGTAAATCATAACGTTAGAAAGGCAAGCGTACACATTGGTATTAACGACACCATGAAGAACCAACAAGTCACAGGATCTAAACTGCTGACACTCCTGAACGGATCACGTCACACCTTTCCTAACTCGTCTATTTTCTTTTCCTCCATCATATCTCCGAGTTATGGATTCCAGCGTCGTCTAGATGACATAAATAACAACATTTTGCGGACGTTTTGTTCTCACAACACCATGCAGTTCATCAACTACACACCTGTCTTCTTTTCATAGGCTGGTGCACAAAACAAAAACAGAGTCTTTATAAAGATCAAATACATATGTCTACATTGGGCACCAGCTTGCTCGCAAAAAAATATCAAATACCCAGAACGGACACAACATACATCCAATACAGGTTTGCGTCGGACACTTTTAGCTACTCCACCTGACACTCAAGTCAGACAACATACTCCCGTCACATCAAGTACAAATAGGACAGAAGTGCGCAGATCTAGTAACGTTTTAGGTTATACATAACTATAATCTTTACTTGACACGGGGGATGCGTGATCTCGAGGTATGGTGTCCACCTAGAGTGCTAGAGGTCCCGGGTCCAAGCCCCGGTGATGACCGCGATTTTTTCTCGTGGACTTCTAGTAATATAAATTTCCCCTCGTCTCTGGGTATTGAGATCGGACGCCCGCGTGTAATGTTGCGCACGTAAAAAAAATCCCTTGGCAGTTGGAAATCGAAAAAGAGTAGCCTAACGGCGCTGCCCGGGCAAAATTTCGAGTTAACAATCTACCCAAAGTATTTAAGGATCATCGCAGGTGCTACGGAGTTCATGCACTGAGCTGAGTTTCTCCAGACTCAGGTTTGAGTTGGGAAAAGAACGGAGCACTTATGGGTTGCACCCGTGTGCCGTGATGTTGATCCATCGACTAAACTAAACTAAACTATAAACTTGACTTATTTTGACTTTATATTAATTGATAGTAATTAGCTGTATATCTTTTATATTTTTTTTTTAAATTGTGATTTTACTGTGAGTGAGGAGGTATTCACTGCTCTTCCTTACTGATCTGTGTACGTATTTTTATATATTGACGTAGATATTACTGTTTCTCTGTACTTTAGAGTGTGTATTGTAATACGGGACGTAGGTTGTATTCATTGTGTGTGTTTTTATTTGTTTTGTTTTTATAAAACTTATGATCACGCACTGTTGAATGGTCTAATAAGTATGAACACTGGCTCAGTAAAGATGGGCTCAGTGTCGGGCATCTAAATATCTGCTATCTTTTAGGAAAGTTGCGCGAACTATCACTTATGCTTAATCAACATTTTCACATATTCGGCGTTAGTGAAAGCCGATTAAATAGTAACATGATGACATCACTACCAGAGGTTTTAAAGTTATTAGAAGAGATCTTTATCAGAAACAAGAGACGGGTATAGGAGTTTATATTTCTAATTCATTTAACGTCCACCGTAGGCTAAATTTTGAAATCTGTGAGATTGAGTGTGTATGACTTGAGGTTAAACTTCAAAATCACATACCCTTAGTATTTGGCTACCTTTATCGAAACCCCAGTGCAGGAAACATCTGGTATGAAAAATTCACCACTATGATGGATGTAGTCTTTAGTAATGCGAGAGAAATCATACTGCTAGGAGACTTCAACATAGACACTAACAAATCAAACAAAACATTGGAAAACATAATAGTTATATACTTCTAAAAGTTAGTCAAACAAGCCACTAGAATAACAAAATCATCTGCAACACTTATAGATCACATTTATACTACATGTGCTGACAACATCACATAATGTACAGTACCTATTAATGTAATGAGCGATCACTATCCAGTATGTTGCACGTGGTTGAAAAGAGGTGCCGAAACTCCGACACACAAACACATAAGTATGAAATATAGAAATTATAAAAATTTCAATCAAGATGTCTTTTTACAAGATTTGTTCAACTCAACTCTGGACTATGTTTACGAGATTCCTCACCCAGATGATGCGCTGGGCCACTGGCTGAAGACCTTTCTAAGTGTATTCGATAAGCATGTTCCATTTAAGAAAGTTCGAGTTAAACATTACACTAAGCCCCCTGGATCACCCAGAAGGTAGTTGAAATTATGAGAGACCGGGACAGGACACATAAAAACTGAGATCTAACCACGTACCGTAGTCTGAGAAACAAAGTTCAATATCTTATTCGAAAGGAAAAGATAAACTATTTTAAGAACTTAATAATAGATAAAACCAGCACTAAAGATATATGGAAAGCAATTAATACCTTGACAAACAAACACATGTCATCACAATCATTACCATCAAATCAGATTACATGTGATCAATTCAGGATTTTCTTTCAATCTGACATAAACCAACTGAAGGCTGCAATACCAGATTCTCCTCATGGCATATCTTTATTATCATCATTTTGTGAGAACAAATGCTATAGACACATTCCCTCTAAAAAACCGCTAATGACGACCATTGAAGTATTTACTCATCTCAGTAACCTAAAAAAAAACAACACACAATAACTCATCAGTACTAGATGGAATCGGTAATCGGATCCTTCGCTATGCAGCACCGGCGATCTGCGAGTCAATAACTTGTATATATAATCAATGGCTCACCAAAGGTTACTTCCCATCAGCCTTTGAAATCGCTAAAGTTTATCCTCATTTAAAAGCTGGTTCATTAGACGATCGACTCATGAGTAACTATAAGCCAATTTCCATATTATCCTCACTACCCAAACCACTAGAAAAGCACATTCACAAAACAACACTAGAACACTTAGTTCCCCACAAACTAATAGTTGACAGTCAGTCAGGGTTTCGGCCAAAATATTCTTGTCATACGGCCCTAACAAACATGATAGAAAACTGGCATAAAAATATTAACAACAATACTCTATGTGGACAACTCTCATACATATATAGGCACCTACTTCAGTATAGGAGAACGAAATTGAAGATTTGTACAACACACTGCAAGACACATTAAATAAGATTGGTCATAATGATATAGCAATAATAATGGGGGATTTTAATGCGAACGTATGTACAGGAAGAGCTGAAAATGAGAGACACTTTTTAGGAAAATTTGGATTGGGAAATAGAAAAGATGCAGGTGATAAATTAATTGAATTTTGCACAGAAAATGAGTTAACGATAGCCAACACACTTTATAAACAACACCCAAGAAGAAGACTCTTCACATGGAAGTCCCCTGACAGTATTACCAAACATCAGATAGATTATATTTTATTTCAAAGAAGATGGAGATCAAGCATAACATCTGCAACAACCCTACGAAGTGCAGACTGTGATACAGGTCACCAGTTACTTGAAGCAGATCTGAAATTAAAACTCGAAAAGCTTACCCGAGGACCAAGGCCACTTCGTTTTGATCTAACAAAAATACCATATGCATACAACGTAGAAGTTAAGAATCGTTTTGGGGTCTTTATCTGTACAAGAGGAAATGACACCTGATGAACTGGCAGTACAACTAGAGATATCTTGATAACTGCAGCCAATGATTTAATTCCGACCAAGAAAAAGCAATTTAAGCCATGGAGTACATCAGACATGATAGAATTAATAATACAACGAATTGAACTGAAACAGAAAGGAGGTGAATCCGATAACGGCAGGATAAAGTATACATCTTTAACTCGAGAAATAAGAAAGAACACAAGAAAGGACAACAATCAATATATACAAGATCGCTTTACCAGAATGGAACAATATCATAAGACTGGAAGAGATTACGAAATGTTCAAAGACATGAAGTTATTGACAAGAAATGTTCAACCTCAGTTGAATCTTATGTTTGACAAGATGGGAAATACCTTAACAGAATCTAGTCACATTCTAGAAAGATGGCAGGAGTACTGCAGTATTGAACAAATGCATCCATACTTTAATAGCTGAATATTGAAGAAGGCTGGCTATCAAAGACAATAAAACAAAGAAAATTGAAATATTTTGGTCACTTGAAACGTCACGAAAGTTTGGAGAGAACAATAATGGAGGGGTATATGCCTGGGAAGAGAGGAAGAGGACGGCCAAATGGAAGATGGGTGCAGGATGTGTCGGACAATCTCCAGATGGGTGTATCGGATGCTAGACATCTTGTTTATGATTGAGAGGTTTTCCGGAAGGTTGTTATGGAAGCGGGGTTCTTCAAAGGACATGTTAAGGAATGAATGAATGAACTCTATGTGGAGCGGTGTTTATAGACTTTAGAAAAGCATTCGATAAGATAGATCATACTATTCTAATTAAAAACTAGAAACAATGAATGTAATCTTTAGTATAGTGAAATTTAAAAAATCATGTTTATTAGACAGAAAATAAGTATTATCACACAATAAATCTTAATCTTAAGTCATTACCATTAATATTCGAGTACCTCAGGGGTCTATACTTGGCCCTCTGTTATTTGCCGTTTATATAAATGGTCTTCCCTTATATCTTTCGTCGTCCTGCGATCTATTTGCAGACGACTTCACAGTATATACAAACGCTATTGATTGTAATATGCTAGAATCATCCTTGCAACAGGAAATACATAGTGTAGTTAACTGGAGTCATGCAAACCGCATGCAAATTTAACATATCTAAAACAAAATCTATGTTAATAGCAACCAGGCAAAGACTTCACACTCTAAACTTGCAGAGAGCTCTTCAGCTGCACATTGGTAGCACGCCTAAAGTAAGTGTAAACGAGCACAGGACACTGGGTCTCATCGTTGATCAAAACCTAACCTTTAACTCCCACGTTCACGCTATCGTTAAACAGTAGTAGTAGGCCTCTTTCAGTCCTGAAGAACTATTGAGTTGTGCCGCTGGGGAGGTACATGGCAGCACCGCTCGTGACTGTATAGTCCAATGCGAGAGGTACAATCTCTGTCTCAGTTTCCGCATCTGTAAGACGAGGCAGGTCCCGCAGTAAGTGACTGTGTTTTAAGCCTGTGCCGCCTATCTTCAGTTTGGTGGATCAGATTGCGCTCAACGAGCACCAGTCCGTTTCGTACATCTCTTCTCTAGGAACATCTGTCTATTGCAACTCTTTCCCACGTGTCTGGATCTATTGCCAAGGGTTTTCATATCGTGTTTACACACATCCCTATATCGCATTTGGGGTCTACGTTAAACAAATAGCCAAAAAAGTATATCAACTTGCCAAATTAAATATTTCCTTGACGAAAATATATTCTATACTTCCCATATACAAACACAAATTGACTATTGCTCCACAACCTGGGATGGATGCGCCAAATCAATAACAAAATGCCTTTATTCACTACGGTGAAAAGCTTACCGATAATTCTAACCTACATGAACATCTTCAGTTACTGCCACACCATAATCGTCTACTGTTTAATAAGGCTAAACTACGTATATCAAAACATCCTATTTAAAAATGCTATAAGCTACCCTTGGCCATTTGTGACATAATCACCAACCATCATTATACAGTGCGTCAACATTTACACACCAAAACAGAGAAAGTCATACAATTGACCACACTAATGAGTACGGCGAACAACTTGACACCGGAGATAGACAGGTCTTCTTCTTCTTCTTCTTCTTCTTCTTCTTCTTCTTCTTCTCTTCTTCTTCTTCTTCTTCTTCTTCTTCTTCTTCTTCTTCTTCTTCTTCTTCTTCTTCTTCTTCTTCTTCTTCTTCTTCTTCTTCTTCTTCTTCTTCTTCTTCAGCGTTCCGAGCCATTGAGGTTCTTTGCTGCAGATACAATCCGTCTCCATTCGTCTCTCTGGTGGACCTTCTCTTGCCAGTCTTTGATTCCAAGTGCTTGTAGGTCTGTATATGTATTATCTCTCCACCGCCTTCTTGGTCTACCTCGGGGTATACGGTCATTTATTTCCTGAGTGTAAGCGAGTTTTGTTTCCCTATCATCTTCCATTCTTTCTATATGCCACAGAAATAGACAGATGTCGTCTAAATATAGAAATTACAGCGTCAACAACTAGAGAGATCATTGGAGGGAGCGGGTCACATGACGATAACTTTGACCTGCGGTACGCGTTGAATATTGAAAATCGCGCACTTCTCCTACAGCAGCCCTGACGACCGGTCAGATATATTGTGAGACCTGTCTTTTCAAATGAACCAAACGGCAGTTTGATCCGAAATCCAAGGTAAGCTTGTGAATCCTCAGATCAGTGTGATACCCAGATGTATACAGTAGAGGTACCCAGTGTTTGTGCGTCAAATTACATGTATTACTAATAAAATAAAACCTCTGAAAATGTAAAATTGTCGACTGCAAACTTTTAGCTACACCGAGCCGTTTCCCCGGCAAAACTCACAATCTCATACTTTCTCTAAACTGCAAACTCTGAAGTTCTTCAATATATCTGTTAGCTTTACTATGTGCATACTACAACAATCTATCACAGAAAAATGTACGAGGTGAGAATTCAAACGCCCTCTTATGAATTTAATCAAAACTGCTTAAATTGCTATCTGCTAATACCAAGACAGTTTGTGCACAGGAACCACTGCCTCGCTTAAAAACGTACTTTTTTCTGCCTATTCGCAATCTAAGGAGCTAAGAGAGAGATTATATCTTTCCTTTCCTCTTTACGAATTGAAATAATAGGGTTTGATAGAAATTAGTTGTATTTATGTGTCAGATTTTCACTTAGACAAAGCATTCATTAACTGCATTGCCTAGAACATGTTACGCTTCACAGACGCCAATTGTGACAGACGCCCTAGATAATCTGTCCAGACCAAAAGATAATTAAAACCTCGGTTTATAGCCAACTCTTGATCGCCAACAGAATGGACATCATGTGCACTGATAGCAGAAGAAGAAGAATAAATTAATATTGTAGAAGAAGAGAGGAGGATTAGGAGAGTTACATTTTGTAGAAACCTCTTACTAATGTATTGTTGTCATGATTTTGTATGGATTACATTTTGTAACAATTACACATCAGAAATTCTGTATAATGGCCATGAATAACAACAAAATACTAGCTGAGTTATACTCATATTAACTGATGAAGATAGGGAAAAAATAGTACAAGCTATGAGAAACCAATCAACAGGAGTTAACTCTACACACTACACAACACAGCACTCCACTCCACACCACAACAACAGCAGGCAAAAGGAAATGATTTACAAGAAGAAGAAGACAAAGTAGTTAATTTGGAAGGTACTGAAAAATATTTATATACACAATGCATAACCAAATGAGTTGACGAAGATGTTAATTGTATGTCATTTATAAAAATGCATCTTATCCTTGTCTTGGTCTTGCACTATCAGCTTGACTTAAATTCTCAATGGAACAACACATTATCACTTCTATCTATGTCTGACTGTACACTTCTCACTGAACCCCAGGTACACTGAGAACATGCATACAGCAGGTACCAGATGATAGCAGGTGCATACAGGGTAATAATCTCTGACCCCATACAAATTAACACAACACCAGATCAGTGGAGAGGGGGGGGGGGGAACTAGTTCCTACTTTCCAGGTGTTATACTTCTTCCGACCTTATCCTTCCTGTTGTGTTTTGTTTTGTTCACACTTAATAAAATGCTGGAAAAATTACATTGGTAGGATTATACATGCCTATGTGAATTTTACACAGTGATGTTCTTGGTGGTGAACTGGCCAGAAGAGGGAGGCAGAGAAAAGAAGATCCCCACACATGAGATGGAAGATAACCTCAGGCCTTGAGCAGAGCAAGGGCAGCCTTCAGGGTAGCTTTACTGACAAGTACTGAAACGGACCCATCCGTCCATGGACCCAGGCTCAACCCAAATCTACCACTCAGAGGTGACTTTTTCTCGTGCCAACAAACCCAAATCACTCAGAGGAAAATGAGAGACAAAACCACACAAAACACTATAAGGCTTACTAAGATTTTTTAGAAAAACTTTCTTTACACTGAAAGATGTCTTATGACACACTCATGATCATCTTATTGATTATTATTTATTGATTGTCTGTAATTGGTACTGATTGGCATTATTTTTTCACATTGATCATATGTCATTATGAACAGATGTCTGAAATGTGGAAGTGTTTTGAACAAAAAGGCCAAAAGACACAGGCCCAATCAATAAACTCTATACACAGTAACTGCCTCTCATAATTTAATTCCAGTCCACCCTGTCTGTTGATTATCTGTCTTATTTGTGTAAACAAGATGTCTGTGTGTACCAGTATTTGTTAAATTCATTTACCAAATTACTAAACTCAATGAAATAATAGAGGGAAAAGAGAAGACTCTATATCTCTTGACTGTTCCAGTCCCATGTTAGTCTTCACCTGATTTATACTGAGGAAGTCGTTCAGACATTTTACAGAATATCAAACGGGGGTTCGAGAGCTATTAAATTCTTGGTGAAGGGGGCAGAGTCAGATCTAGTATTCACTACTTCTTAAAGAGGACCATTAACTCCTAGACAAACAATGACACCGAGTCTGTAATACATCAAGGGTCGTATTCTTGATTTATTTACATATTAGAAGAGGATGGGGCCCAACTTCTTTAACTAGAAAATGGGTTGTGCACTAAAGTGATCCCCAGTCCCTTCGGAATATACGACACCATTGTTCAAATATAACGCAAGACATAACGAACGACTAAATATACTGCATGACCCTCAACATAAGATTGACTTTTATAAACAACCTTAGCATACTTTGCCGCTCAGTTGTGGAACAATCTTCCACAAGAAACCAAAGACACCACCAATCATTATACATGCATTCGTAACCTGTTTGAACACTACCTCAGTACAGACTATATGCCCCAGTAAAAAGAAAATAATAATGGTAAATTGTCTCAAATGACAACTAGTCAAGAAACATTCCGATATGTATGACTCGTTACATCTTCCTTAGGTATTTATAATGCCCATGCTAAACATTGCCTCGGTGAGTCATGTACTTGTATTATTGATTATTTTTCATGCTTTGTAATGCTTATTGTTCTTTTGTTATCAAAGATTAGCTTCATAAGTGATGTTGAATGAATGAATGTACGAGAAGAAATAGAGAAGAAGGGCAGAATGTCAGACAGGCCTGCGTGCCCAATTCTTAACCCTTTGAAAATAAAGATTGTTCGTTCGTTCGTTCGTATTTAGGCTGCCATATAATTTTCAGCATATGTCTGTAAATTCATGTCACTGAAATATAAAGAGGAATTCTCTTTTTGTTTGATTTCTTTACTAAATGTACAGCCATGTCTATGTAACAGGCAATAATTCTGTTTTATATCTTCCAATAACAAGAATTTATTGCATCAGCTGTTGTTTATTTTATAAAATATAGTTGTCTTGTTCTATTTCATCTTATCTTGTTCCTCTTGTACCTTGCGGTGTCGAGGTAAAGTATAACAGCGGGAGAGTGCCCGTTTATGGGCTTCGTGTGTAGAGATTCCAATAGACCCTGCTATTCCCTCTGTCCATCGTTGATTACACCGATGGGTCAATGGTGAGAAACAGACGTACTGGTTGGGGTTTTATTGCAAAGGCTAATGGACGAGTTTTGAAAAACGAGAGTCTGGCATTTGAGACTACGGTCTCCAGCATGAGAATGGAGGTGGAAGCAGTAACAGCGGCATTCCGTTCGTTAGAGGAGACCACTGCAACACACAATGTATTCATTACGGATTCAAAGAGTATGCTTAGTAAGATGGAGAAAGGAATGTCTCGTGTGGAATATCGCTTCAGAAGTCACAGATTGTGAGAACTGTATGGATATTTTGCCCTGGCCATGCAGGGGTGCGGGGGAATGAACAGGCTGATAGGCTGGCAGAGAATGCACCTCTTGGTGGTCGATTGCCTATGGACAAGTGGGAGGTGGTCGTGCGCTTGTGGGACCAGATTGAGAAGGCGGGGGAGCTGATTGAGATCCCGTATGTGTAAAGAATGAGATTGCGCGGGTTCTGGAAGAATCTCAAAACTGAGAGGGAAGACCAGGATAATTTTAAATCAGATAGTGGTGGGAACAATTAGTAGTATGACTCTTCGCTGGCTGTTGATCGAGGAGACGGAGCACGCATGGAAATGCCCTGAGTGCAGTGATGTCGGTTTTTATCTCAACTCAACTCAACTAAATCGTTTATTTTGAATCGCTGATCTATCTCGTAGTCCTTTAACTAGCCACTTTAGTAACATTTTCTCAATTGCTTTTTAATTATATAACCTGCATAGTTGGATACCTCTTGAAAAAAAAATCCAACGGTACCTTTTTCAAATCTGTAGGTCAATTTTAAGCCGAGATATTAATGCTTGTGTGTCAGTTTATCATTTATTAGGAACATGTAGAAATTTTTTTTTGACCTTTTCACTTTTTGTGACAACACCTACACACTCACACAACTGTGGGTTACACTCATGCAAAGGGAGATTAACACAGCGGCCCGTCTAACTCAAGAACAGTTAACTCTGCCAGTTTTTTATATACACTCACACAGATATATACATCTCCACGTCATGCTGTGATGACGTCAGACCACGCGCGGACTACACGCGTAGTCTTGTCAATGCGAGGCCGCCATCGTAGATAGATGCATTTTAACAAAAGATGTTCAGTTGGAAAGATGAAAAATTATCAATGATCTGGTCCGTGTAGAGTGATGAAAAATTGCACATACATACAATAAGGGGTGTTGAATGTAATCATGCATTCATTATCATTGTAGTCGCTCTGAATATTCCAAAATAATATTAAATGTTCCTAGGTGGAGGAAAACTGCCATCTCCCGCCATTGAAATACCGCATTACAGCATGTGATCTTCATAACTGCAGTGTTACATTGATTGCCAACTTAAATGGTTGAAAAATATAATATACACATAAAAACGGATGCCAAATTTAATAATGCATAGTATAACAATGTAGTACGTCTCATAAAACGGCATTTACGGGTTTACTTACCACTTAGAATAGACAGTCTGGTTCTCCGTTATAACAAGGATTCTCGAAGCGCCAGAAATGCACAAGGCAAAACGGGGTGGGAAAAACTATTTCAAGTAATCGGTGTCTGTTTTAACTCGATGTTGAAATAATCGGGAAATTTAACATCATGTGTACTCTAAACCTCATTAAATCGGAGACACAAAAACAAGAAAACGAAAGTTACCACACAAAAATTATCCGTTAAAGTTCGGCAGCCGAAAACGTAGAGCCTACCGTTAATATTTCCAGGTCTATATTCATTTTGTGTCAATCAAGTTATACTTCTTATGTTTTCTACGAGCAGTATGAATATCTCCTGCCGGCTTGCTAGGCCATTCTCAGGTGTAGGGTAAACATCAAGGGAAGTCTGTCCCCCTGGCAAGCCAGAGGCCCGTTAGCCCATGACCTCGCAGTCATGGCTTCCCGGTCTAGACCACGGGTGGGGGTTGGGGGTGGTTGACTTGTGTGGCCTGCGCGTCACCCCTCTTGTTCTTTGTCTGTTTGATGCATCTTCCATCTGATGTAATCCGTATATCTATCTAGAAAATTGCTGAACTTGGAGAAAATATACACATTTATTTTAATTGTAAATTTAGAAACCATCGTCTGTGTCTTTGCCGTTACAATTCACTTCCTATTATTCAAGCTGTGGCCCAGTTTTTTCTTTTCACTTTCTACAATCAATGTATCTATCATTATCGGTGTGTCTTTAGTATGCATTAACCAAGCATAACAATATAATGTATCACCATCATCATCTTCCACATTTACTGTCAAGCACCGTGGGGAGGAATAAGTGACGTTCCAGTTCCATCGTCTGATGCGTGGATGTGGATAGTGTCATTCTGTGTGATAGCACAGTATCTTTTATTTCGTCAATCCATTTTCTTCTCGGGCACCCACTTGCTGTAGTAGCAGATGTTCTCTGATGTAGGATCAATGCTGGGTACTGATGGTGTTGCATTCTAACGAGATGGCCGAACCATTTAATCTTTAGCCTTTCAATATATGTAGCACAATCATTTCTTACTCGGTCTCGGATAGTTAAAAAGACAGCTCATCTCATGCATCTCATCCCGCAGATATTGTTTTTGCGTAAATATGATTTTGATAATGTTCAAGTCTGATATAGGTAACATAGGGTTATTATGAATGTAATATGTTTAACTGTTGGTTTGCCGTCATTAGTATACTTGGATGTTTCAGGATAGCTGATAGCTGACATATAAGCACGCTTGTTTTTTGACATCTTATCTCGATTTCTCTGTCTATTCTACCATCTCATGTGATTATGGTTTCTAAATATTTAAATTCGTTAACTTGCTTCAGAGGTGTTCTAAACATGTGCACATATAATGGACCAAAGGATCTTCTAACTTGTATTATTTCCGTTTTGCTGTATTCACATTCATATTATATTTACTGCATGTTAAAATTATCTTATTAATATATTTCTTAGTCTGCCCCTGTCGCTGTAAAAGAGGCACTGATCATCTGCGAACAATAAATAAATACATGTATTGCGGGAGGATTTCTTTTTGCATATGTTTACAGGACGTTGCAGTCAACATCAGCATTTTTCAGCTGCTGTTGATGTACTAGGCAAGATTACGCTCAGTAATTTGCCATTGCTTTCTGAGCGACCGGCTCACATACCCCTAAGTTACGGACGCGGCGAGAACAGCTACTGATTCTCGAGCACATCTCGTTACTCACGAGAGTATACGGGATTACGTAGAAAGGCGCTAACCCCTACGCCAGGGAGACCGGAGGATATGTAATGCATAATAACACAAGAGGCGTTGTTGTTCTGACGCGATGTCTTGTTTGAGGCATATTCGGTTAAGTCCCCATTAGATTGTATTATGTTTAGGACCATACATTGCTTTATTGAAGTACATAATCTATTTCTGTAATTTCAGTTCAAGAGCTCTGATTGTCTTCTTTAGTTTTTGCAAAATGGTCCAAGACTTGCTCTCGAAATTTGCCACTGGAGAGATTTATATTATCAACCATTTACTTTCATGTGTTTGATGGTGTTGTGTCACGGGCTCTTAAAACACTTAGCCTATGGATTGCTATAGCCAGTCGAAGTCTTACGTCGTTGAACGACCCAATTGTTATTGATTATGGGGCTACGATTATAAAAGATTGTAACACCTTCAATTTCTTCATTGTTAATTGTTATTTGTTAGCATATAGTTTTGTCTTTTAACAACTTGTCCTCTAGTGCTATTTGAGAGAAGGACTGTCAATAAATCAATCATGTCCCATACCGGAAAGCGTGGGCGGTCATGACTCGCCATTTCACTCGATCACCAGTGTCGTTGATCAGCTCAGTGTTCCTGTCTCGTCCATGCCATGTGGCCAAGCCATCCAGGTATTTTCCTCTCGGTCTTCCTCTTGGTCTGTTCCCTTCGATCTTGCCAGTTGTCACTAAGTTCTCCAATCCATTTCTTCTCATAACATGTCTACGTCTAATTTCTCTAATCAGTTTACGATGTTCATTTGTCTCCTGTAGTACTTGGTCATTGGTTTTTCTGTCTGTCCATGGTATTCTTTGCATTTTCCTCAGAAACCACATTTCTGCAGCCATCACATGCTTTTCAGCTTGACTGCTCATTGTCCAAGTTTCACATTCATACAAAAGAACAGGCTCTATGTATCCCCTCAACACTCTTTTTCTCGTTTCAATTGACATGTTTTTATTGGTCAGAATGTTTTTCATCTTGCTAAAGGCTACTTTTGCCTTGGCGATTCTTGTTCTAATCTCTTCAAGGCATCTCCCATCAGATGTTATGACTGTTCCAAGATAATTGTACCGATTCACTTGTTGAAGAATATTTCCATTTACTTGTATATTACATTGTGGCACTTCTTCCTTCGTAGTGACGACCATAACCTGAGTCTTTTTACAATTTAATTCTAACCCCAGTTGCTCACTGTGTACAACAACCGCATCTACTAATTGTTGCAGGTCCTGCGCATTGTCTGCAATTAATACTGTATCATCTGCATATCTAATGTTATTGATGTTTCGTCCTCCAATGCTGATTCCATTTATATCCTCTACATTTCTGAAAATATTTTCACTGTATTGGGAAAAATGATCTGGAGACATCACACATCCCTGCCTAACACCTCTCTTAATTGGCTGATACTGTCCCGCTGCATTATCAATCCTTATTGCAGCTTGTTGTTTCCAATATATGTTTTTTATAAGTCTAATGTCTTTCCCATCAATTTGTAGATCTGCAAGCATATCCACAATGTTGACATGTCTAACTCTATCATAAGCCTTTGTATAGTCAATAAAGCACAGATGTTTACTTCTATAGCACGTTCAATAACTTTTTATTATAAAACTAAAGCCCATACTTCATGTTATTTTACTTTCTACAACCACTTTATCTATCATATCCTATGGACCCTTCTGACATGTTGCTATCATGACAGTGTCATGAGCATAACGTAAGTTATTTATATTATGTCCACCAACCAGGATCCCTAACATATTTTCTGTAGATCTCATTATATAGGCCTAAAGGCACCGAGGAATACGTTGACAATCGTTCCTTCACTTTCGCAGGCTACGAACCTATGAATTTAACTCTCATTCGACCGTGCTCATGGCATTACCAACATTACCTGCATATGTTGGACATGTTCCAAGCCGGTAACAGTAGGCGGTCATTGATCGACTGTGCTCATGGCATTACCAACATTACCTGCATATGTTGGACATGTCCAAAGCGGGTAACTGTAGGCGGCCATTGTTCGCCGTCTTACAAGATCGCCAGGTTTGGATCAGGCCTGCGTTCTTGTGACGGTTATGGCATGAGGGAGCCATCTAGGTATTCATCTCTCTGCCCTACCTCTGCTCTTTTCCCATCAATGTTGTCAACGCTCACGAAGTTTCCACGTTTATTTCTCCTCTTGACGTGCCCAGAACTTTTGGCTCTCTACATCTATTACTATAAAACAATGTACAGGATTCTGTTTTGGATTATAGGACGTTCTCATTAGTTTTTCTGTCCGTCTATAACAGTCTTTGCATTTTCCTCAGAAAACGTTCCACTGGCACTCTATTTTTCTCGGCATGTCTGCTGATTATCTTTGCTTCACATGCATATAACATTATAGCAGTGCTAGAAATATGTAATGGTCCTAACACTTCACCTACCCACAGAAGTTTCTGTCATGCAACTGTTTAATGGAATATGTAGGACACAAATGCACTGAGTATGTGGCTCTTTAACTCTAGAAGATTTCACAGCCGATGTCCACAAAAGGGGACTAAAACAATAGCATGAGAGTGTTACTTGTATAGAGTCAACATTTGTACGGCTTGTATAGCACATAGCCTGCTTCGTGTATTTTAAAAATCAATTCAAGCTTTAAAAAAACCTGGTTTTTCTTCTTTATTGATTGCAAACAGGTCTATATAATCACAATCCTATACTGACACATGCATGATCCATATTTACCTATATTATATAGGGTGAGAACCTGTTGAAGAATAGCATAGCAAACAAGTATGAAGAAGAAAATTAAGGGATGCGGTATTCATAAGCGCAGCTAATAATACTGAGCGTTATTCACAGCTGCGAGATTTAAGTATGGCTCCATTTTATACATTTATTTCTGTATGCAGTTCCTAACCCTAACGCTAACTCTAACCCTAACCCGAAACTTGAAAATAACGCTCTTTTTTTCTATCGCGATTTTCGAACATTTTCATCGGTAGTAAACGTCACGTAACCAGCCGCGACTGCGAATAACACATAGCTATGGGAGGTAGTATTCGTAGCGCTCTACGTATAATCACTTGGAAAAATTATTTCTAACTGGTTGTTTAAGACTTTATTTATTTGGTTGTTTCGGGATTTGAGATTTAAAGACTGAGCACAACCCACAACTGGCAACGCTGATCGTATTCCGGTACGAATCTAAGGCCTTGTCCACGTCAATTTTGGAAGCACTATATTCGAGTTTCGCTCTCGTTTGAGTTCGTCAGTAGTGCATATCCTTGACGGTAAAGGATATGCACTATTTAAGACTTGTCTAACGAACGATCGAAATGGATATGGCTCATTACAAGAAATCAATAAAAAGTATGGTTGGTACTTGCTTCGCCACTAAAGCACTAAAGATTAAAGACTCGCTTTTAGATATAGGAGTAACTAACTACCAAAAATGTGTGCAGAATGTAAAGATCTTGCTGTTCTATCTTTAACTGTTAAATATGTATACACCATCGGCAGTAAATTAGAGAGACACATTTAAATACCACAGATTATTAAATTAAAGATATATAACTCAATTGACGAAGACAGTCCACATTTTTTGGACAAATTATGAGAAGAAATGTATTGGAGAACTTAGTGACAACTGGCAAGATCGAAGGAACAGACCAAGAGGAAAATACCTGGATGGCTTAGCCACATGGCATGGACGAGACAGGAACACTGAGCTGATCCACAACTCTGGTGATCGAGTGAAATGGCGAGCCATGACCGTCCACGCTTTCCGGCATGGCAAATGATTGATTATTGATAACTCAATTCTTTGGTTTACACGCTTTATTGTTTCTTACAATACTGAATCTGGCTTCATCAAGTGGACAATAATTTACGTTTAAAATAATGCAATTGTGTCAGTTTTCTGGTTGTTATACGTTCGAGGAGAAAATGTTGTTCTTGCACAATTAGCCACTACACATGGGACAACCACAATGTGAGGGTGCAAGTAATATTAACTTCTATGGATGGCCCGTGGGTGGGCATGGTTAACCAAAAGGTGGACGCCACAAGTTCTGTTGTTTCAAGCTTTATTAACGTGATAGTTAATACGGTAGTACTCTATTGGTCTAACACACCAATTATAACCAACATAACATCTGTCACATAATAAAGTTTGGGCTTCAGTTCCGTGATCTAATAGCGACAATAATTAGGTGCGTCCTTCATCTAATTGTGGCGCCTTTCCTAGCCGTTAGTGTTCTAACCAAACTGCTCACTTTGACCATATATCCCTCTGGTAAATAACAACAACTAACTAAACACACAACAACAACAACTAAACAACTAACAACAACAACAACAACAACAACAACAACAAACGCATGCATTCCTTCCTTCGCGTCTTACGAATGTAGTTTATGCATCTCGCTTGTTGTAGAATGCTCCAACTCGAAATGCCCTTCTGAAACCTGTCATTGTTGTGACAAGATTGACAAAAGGATGGTCGGGACTCACGTTCCGTATTGTTTTCCAGATAGTAATTTATTTATTTCTATTGAGAAAACATAATAATCTTAATTGACCTCATGTACTCTCCTGCTCTATTCCGTGTTTGTTAATAGTCTTTCGACCTGACTCACCAGCACTCGCCTGTTGGTTTGGAGAACCCTTGCACCCAGCCTCCTCTGTTACATGGTTAACATTAACATATTCAAATCAATAACAATCCAGTTTATTCATAATAACGTTAAACATAACTTCCAATGCTAGTTAACTAGTTTAGATTAATAATAACCACAATGAAATCAAGTATGACGGTATTACTTTTAAGAACGCGAAATATACCGCATCTTTACATTTCTCAGTTCTCGGTGTTCTGGTTTATTTATATTCATCATATCCCGCCACTTTACTGTCATAGTCTATTAAGCTTTATTTCTGTCTGTCAGCCCCTGCTTCTTCTGCCGCTTATCTTGCAAGCTGTTACGCTGTTTCCCAATGAAACTGTTCTTATTACGTAATCGCAAATTTCTGCTTTCTTCTTCTTAAATTTGTTTTCAATGCTCTAGCCTTTTTCAGTCTCTCATTGTTAGTAACTATGGCTGTTCAAATGATTTGCAATCTACGTGTTAGAAACCACAATTCCGTTGCCTCCAAGCACTTCCCAGAATGTTCATTCACGTTTCATTATTCATTGCCATACGACAGAACAAGCTATATAAAACACTGCAGTGCTCCATTGCTAACTATCAATGATAGTGGCTTATTGCAAAGGATAAATTGCATTTTCGCAAAAGCAGGCCTTGTTGGGCGTACTCTTTTCTTAAATCTCTGTCTTGCATCTTCCATCTGACAATACAATTATCCCCAGACATTTGAAGTTATTTACTTTGTTAGCAATGTTCCCGTCCATTTGTATATGTTGTTTCTATTTTTCTTCAATTGTTAAATCATATTTTGTGTATGCTCAGACCAAACGTAAAACGTGTAACATCTTGAGTGATACTTATTACAAAGTGAACATAAGTGATCGCATCTGGTGAGTTACCTGGGACTCAAAGAAGTATATGTATATATCGGTTGCTTTCATTAATTAATCTCTGTTATAAAATATCCGATTCTGTTCGGCAGTCTTCGGCATTTTGTTCGGCAGATATTGGCATATTCTAACAGAAAACAGTACGATTAAAGAGATTGTTGTTGCACAGCTGTTTGAAGTCAATACAGGTAGAAAAATCGCTACAGTAAATATAATAGTAATACAGTAAACTGTACTGCCAACTAATGTGTCTAAGGAAAATGACCATCACCTTTATCAACATTTCCCTTGACCTTTAATTAAGGTTATCAGAAACGCTGCTCATGTCGTTATTTACTCCGTTAAGATCTATCCATCTGTTTCCGCTAGTAGGATTTTGTAGACGCGACAGATTCCCAAGACTTAGTCATGTGAGAGCTTGACTAATCGCGTGTTTCTGTAGTATGCTGTAATTGCTATCATAATGAATCTATTATGAAAGGTAGCACAAGTTATTGCAATAGCATTGTATTTCCTTTCATAACAGGCTCATAGTAATAGGAAAACTCCGTCAAACGCGAAGCCAAGGACTTTAGTCAGCAGAATTTTCCCTTAAAGGAACAGATTCGACGTGTAATATAATTCGCATTAGGAATACGTGCATCAAGCTAGACGATTCCTTGCTGTGTTAGGAACACGTTCGTCAAGCGAAACAATTCCTTGCTGTGTCATGCGTGTTCCATTTATGCTAATTCTCAAACACACAGTAATGGTTTCGATCCGCATTGCGGTAGATTCGAATGTTTACAATGAACCTGAGGTTCAAGGTCCATGGTGCCTAAGTGGGTGCCAGGACTTATCTTGGGAAGTAAGAGCTGATGGCGTGATATTGGCCATATCACCCTCCAGAGGCAACTAGTTTATAAAAATATGTGTGTAGCAACATATGTCAAATGCTCCAGTCCGCGCATATTAGCGTGATTTCAGCTGTTTCCTGCTCAACATTCTGCTTCCAGTGCTATATGTAAATGCTGTTTGAAATTCAGTTAACAGTACATCGTATTACCTAGATCAGTATTAGCTTGTCAGTTAGCATCACAAGAAAATTTCATATCACACATTTAATAAAGCCTGGGTTTACTGTAATGGCCAATGATCTTAGTATCCAAGGAAGCATTGAGACAAATAAGCACATAATATATTACCAGGATATTGCTAAAGACATGTTGTACTATAGGTGATATATTTATGAAGAACCGTTAATATTTATAAAACGTGCCTTGTGTTCGAACATTTAAAATGGGTTAAAGGACAAGAGAATGGACTTCATGTTGCCGGGTTTTATCCCAATATAGCTCGGCTTCTATTCGCAGAGAACTAATCGCCTGCTGAAATGCACGTATACTATAGCTCGGCGACGACCCTCAAGGGTCTACAAAAAATACTGCATTCGTGAACCTAGCTCTGAAAACAACTCCATGACCTTCTGAGCACAAGACACATGACGTAACCACTTATCTCAACTGCAAGTAAAGGTTTAAGTCACATGTATATCTACTATGCATCTGTAGAGACTACAAATGATATTGCAGAAGCGAGCTGTACAAGTACGTAATGATGACCTTTATGGTAAATTTTCGGTTCCAAATCCAACTTATCGTTGCCTTGTCCCAAGCGCACCAGTTAACCGATTCCCTTCACACCGTTATTGATAAAAAGCTTAGCAAAGGACCTGTTTATTGACCTTCAAAACCTATGCGGTTTATGGTGCTAGCCTTATGTTTGTATAAACCAATCAGAAATCTCCAGGACTTATGAATGTTACTGTAGAACATTAATTATGGATATGATTATCTCGTACATATCTGTTATCAGGCCTGTCGCTGACACAATTTGTGTCGCGTTAATGCCTTAATGCACGCCAGCCTGCAGGAAACTGTTATATTTTAACTTCATGATTAAGCAGGCCCTTTGCATGATGTGGCTCTAATCGCGGCCTGTCAAATAATTATCTTGATGCTCAGCAATTCCTTTGAATTAGGCATTCTTATGGGCCAGTGTCTGCAATGTACTTTGTACACCTTTATGTAGCTATAATTTAATGTACCATGTACAGCTTTATGTAGCTCTAATGTAATGTACCATGTACAGCTTTATGTAGCTTTAATGTAATGTACCATGTACAGCTTTATGTAGCTCTAATGTAATGTACCATGCACACCTTTATGTAGCTCTATTGTAATGTACCATGTACAGCTTTATGTAGCTCTAATGTAATGTACCATGTACAGCTTTATGTAGCTATAATGTAATGTACCATGTACAGCATTATGTAGCTCTAATGTAATGTACCATGTAGACCTTTATGTAGCTCTAACGTACTCTTTTCCTCACTTCGGTTGACAAAGGTATATTGCAGAGAATATTCTTCATCTTGCGAAATGCTACCTTTGCTTGGGTTTTCAACATTTAAATCCCTTAATACATCATTCATCTGTTGTTATATAAGTACCCAAATAATAAAATACACTGACTTGTATTCAGTTTGACTTTGCTTTCATTCCATTTGTTTCTTTGATTGTTAACTTGCATGATGTGATATATGTGCATCTACTAAACCATACGAGTAGATTATGGGACCGGTGTTATTACATATTAAAATGGTCACAGCTGTCGATACCCGACAAGTCTTCATATGTGTTGCTAGTGCACTAGTGGCGGGAGCAATTAAGGCATCTTTAAATGACAATAACACAATATAGGTCTATAATATGATCCTAATGTTGACGGACTACAGTCATGTTTGTCATTAATTTAATCCCCGAGGACTACAGTCATGTTTGCTATTATTTTATTTACCGTATAATCTAATCAAAGTTAGTCATATAGTAGTTGATACATATTATAGCTAGATTACATGGATGTCTATGATAGTACTCTTCATATTACTCAAAACCTCATATCTGCGATAGTTTCATAATGCGGTATAAACTGGAAAAGGTGTGGGCAAACGAAGCACTTTTCTTGCCGAGCAACTACTGTTATGATCAGATGACGAAGAGTGACGATGGTTTTCACATGTTAACCCATGTCTCGTTTGTGGGTGGATCTGCATTTTGCTGTTGTTTGATATTTTGCTTTGAACTCAACACTGTAGTCTATAGATCACTATTTGATGGTGTATCCAATATATGGATGTAGGCGCCATTTTTGATAGACCAACTCTGCTCTTGAATGGGTGATATGGTCAACATCACGGCGGTCGCCTTTACTTCCCAGTCCTTTTCATTTTAGGTTGGGCTGACCTGGGAACTCATATTACTTTAAATACAAACGCGCATTTATGGGGATTCTAACACAGGGTCACTGGGTCTGCAGACGAACGAACGTGCTAGACAATACCAATCTGTACAGAGCCTGATATAACACAGGCAAGTGCACTCATCTGTCGATCTTGTCTTAGGTTTCAATCTCCATCGAGATGATGTTTTGTTCTATGACCACTTGGCTTCGGTGTCGATCTAGTCTCAACAAATGGGTACCAGAACATTATACTGAAGTTAAGACGCCCATATTCTTATTGATACATGACTCATCAGTGCCGGTCATTATCATCTTTATTGAATCCCCTGCCAAATAGCGTGGACGCTCATGTCTTTCCACAGATCTCGGCCCTTGCTGTTCTCGATTAATTACGTCGATAACAATCTTCTATACCACTGTCTTGAACAATAACTCCATGATTTATATCAGTTTGCTGCTGCCTCATTTACCGTTGATTGTTTCTGTTGTAGCAATGTTTACCAATGCCACTCTTTTCATTACAAGACCAAAGAACATTGTTTGTCTCTTACATTGTTTGACTCGTTCTTTTTGTTGAGCACTGTGATCTCCTTTCATGAGCCTCTCCCAATTATTCGATGTTATTTACTCTGGCAGTGCAAGATATTTGAACAATAAACTCAGAAACCACATCTTGGCCGCCTCCAAGCTCTTGGTATTTGTTGGTAAGCATTCCTAGATTTGCTGACATGTAACAGAACAAGTTCAGTGTAACATCTCCATGCTAGCGGTGAATACCCTGCAGAATTATATGATATATGTTTTAAGCACATGCTGATATCTCATATATTATGCTGCTACAAAAATATTTGGTGAACAGACTGCGCCTATTTAAAGCAGGTATATATAATTAATGTCAGTGATTGAATATCGATACAAACATATCGATATGAACACAGTAACCGATGCAGGAGAATGCATACATGTTGCCTCGTTTGTTTTTATAATAATGTGATTACAGTAGAACCACATACCGATCACACCCGTGTATCGTGTTTAGTGACTGAATACATCTATTTGCCTGAAGGCATAAGATCGGTTTTAGTGTCGACACTAATTGCCTTCCCAGAAGCAATAAACGGAATAATTATGCCATTGTGCACTTATGTTTCATGTCTACAGCAATTTCGTAGCTGTTGCAACTAATCAAGAATTGGTTTGTTAATAGTCTTAACTTGCCGAGCCCCTCCCCATAAGTGCATCAATACTTGTAAACAATAAATTGTCACCCTCGATCACCGTTTTATATTACCGAGGTTGACACGAAAATTGATCATTCTCCGGATGATTGCACATTCTGCACCGTCAACATAACTTATAATACAACATTGTCACTTGCCTTCACATGGGGATTTAAGGCTCACTCAATTTAGGAGGACTTGAAGTTATCAGTCCTGTTTGTCTAATCCTTTTTTCATAAAGAGTTAATAGTATTTTCGAAAGACAATGTTATCTTTTAATTCTTTGCTCTAAGTGAAAAAAAAAAAGTCCTGCCAAACAAGAGTTTATGTCTTACAGACTTAAATAACACTTTGAATATAACTGAACTATATGGCATTTGTCGTTAAAAGCAATGCATATTTACAAATGTGGTAGTATTATTCTCAGCTGTTCATACATACTAAAAATGTTTTTGCATATCCTTTACAGGACATCGCTGTCAACATCAGCATCTTTCAGCTGTATGTTGATTTCTTGGCAAGATTAGGCTCAGTAGTTTGCCATTGCTTTCTGAACGGCCGGCTCAGTTATCCCGCAAGTCACCAGCGGGGATCGAACCGCTCCCAGCTCTCGCCCCGCTCCCAGCTCTCGCCCCGCTAGGAATTGCGTGATAAACGGGATTACGGAGAAAGTGTTGTAACCCCTCGACCAGAGAGACCGGCGTTCATACATACTACAAAAGAATAATTCATATCTGGAAGACCAATAACAATGATAATAACAGTAAACATCTCAAAACATGTTACAGCTGTTGTCAGCCTTGTCAGTAACGCACAATACATCAGCAGTTATGGAGTCGTGTGCCATTGTCTGGACCGTCCTCTCTGTTCTGGGCATCATCTCAAATATCATCAACATCAGGACTTTCATTGCGATGGGACTCACAGACGGCATCACAGTATCTTTTCTTGCATTGGCCATCTTTGATCTAACTTACCTCATTGCAATCGTTGACACTTGGCATCTCAGTAGCTTTTTCTGTCTTTGAGCAGAAATCCACAGTTCGTTTTACGATTGACCCGTATGGTATTTCTATTTTTTCCGGTAGTGTGATGATTCTAATAAACGAAACAAACGTGTTGACCACAACATTTTTGGCAGTTGCACGATGCATGTGTGTAGCTAAACCGCTGCAGTTTAAGAATACGTTTACCAGAAAGAGAGCTATCTTGTTTATGGTTGGCTTTGCAGTGTTTGCTATAGTAACCTACTCACCAATACTTGCCAACATGGGCATGAGGCACAAGTTTGAAAAACTGCTCAACAGAACTCGGCCAGCTCTGTGGGTGTCCCCTGTGCGAGAATCAATAAAAGAAATTATATGGACTGTAAACGAGATGTTTTTACCTTTTATGACCCAGTTTATTATCATTATTTGTGTTCTCGTCATGTCTAGAAGTCTTCGAGCAGCTTCGAGATTCCGCCAATCTTCTGTAGCAATTACAGAAAAAACATCTGAAAAACACGTGAAAAATAAAAACACCATTACCAACGACGTGGACATGGAGTTTCCAGAAGCAAATAACAACGCTGATAAGCTGACAGGGAAAGACCTCAGGGTAATCCAGCAGGTAGTTCTCATTTCTGTGGTGTATATTGTGTGCAACACGCCTAAGATTCTCATCAGCATCGTTACAACCTTGGAACCAGAGTTTACTATTGGCAAGGGCTATACAAAACTCTACCTTTGCGTGAACGGCATGCGGATGCACTTCGAGATAGTTAATTCAGCAGTTAATTTAATAATTTATTATAAATTCAACACTAAATTTCGGAGTGTATTACGATTGTGATAAACCTTTGATACAGTGTAACATGTACCTTACATCATCAACTATTTCTAGTTTCGCCTCAACAGATACACTCTTGAGAGCCAGAGTCAAATACTGTATTGCAATTTGATAACAGGTTACATTTCTACGCATTATATCTTGTCGAGATTAGTTCATTGTATTATCCGAGGCGAAGAGCATCACATTTATCGAGATCGATATCAATGAAACAAACAAAACAGACATATCTTTGTTTTGTTTTTGAGTCAGCAGTTGTATTTGGTTAGTGCTTTTGCCTACCAAGACAGTAGTCCTGTCGGGTTCACACCACGCTAGCGGGAGTATTATAGTTTCCCCCCATTAGCACGGCTCTGGGGTCGACTCAGCCTCACGTAAATCAACGTCCTTCCAGAATGCCATGTGAAGTGACTGAGGAGAATGGACGACCGTGAGAGAAACTAATCACCCCTTCTAACCATGTAGTGGTCTAGACATGAAACCCCGGTGCAAGTATCTCCCACGGTAGTGTCATTACCATTTTCCCCGGCAACCTCCCTTGCTGCCTCAGATAACTGCAAACATTACAGACCGTACACGCAATCTCAGTGTCTGAGACCAGCTAATAAATATCCCCATGTTGTGGACACTTACATTATAAACTGCAGCCGAACCTATCAAGACAATAGGATTTAACATCGTGGTCACTGCTTTGATACAGTGGTGTTATCTCAGGGACAGAGCTGTCGAGAACGTTTGACGAAATCGGAAATGTTTCGGAAATATTTGACAACGGGAAAATTAAACGCATCTTATTAGTGTACGTGTGACTAGTGATTCTTTATAATATTGTTGCCAGCAGCCAACACACACACACATCCAAGACACACAAATACACACTCACACACCACTCGTGTGTATGTGTGTGTGTGTGTGAGTGTGTGTGTGTCTGTGTGTGTATATATACATATATAGTAAAACCTCGGTTTCCGTCGATAATCCGTCCGAATACAATCGGCCAAATCGGAAACCGACGAAATTCGAGGCTGTTATTTCCCTGTGAATCAATGTAAATCCAATAAATTCGTTCTAGACACTCCAAGATGCATTTTAAAAGAAAAACATTTTATAGAAAATAAATGTAGTGTTTATTATTATTTTTCGGCCCCAAACATGTCCGAACTCGCACCTTCGCAGTGCTTAGTAACACTGAAATATACCAATGCACCTTTTGAATTTTTCAAACCAACCTCTGCTTGCCTTTAAATCACTAAGTACACTAGCACTTTTCCCATGCTTTTTCTTAATTAGATCGGCCTTATAACACATGATTGCCTCCGAAACAGAATCGCCATCTAACTGTTTTGATTTATCCAAATTAATAATGACTGTTCGATATTTTTAACTGTTTACGATCTCTGTTTCGTTAGCACATTCAAGCTTATCGCTACATTAGCATCCTTTATTTCTTCCTTTTTCGCAACAATGGAACTTACCGTGGATGACGTCTTCCCGTACATATGGCCGATTTCAGCAATCTTAATGCTGCTGTCGTATTTTTAATTATTTCCTTGTTCAACTCGATCGTGTTCCTAGCCTGCTTCTTCGAAGGGCTGCTGGCCGTGGACACTTTAAATGGTCGCATGATGAAGCTAACAGGAACGCGTTAATTTATTAGCAAGTGATGCTCACACAACGAGAATCAACGCCAAACTGAGCAGTAGAACGTGTGGTTCCTTTATTTTTGCACAATTAGCAGCGAGGTTCAGTGGGTACGAAGACGAAATCCGAGGCAACCGACGAAAACCGAGACAAATTATTCGAGGACAAACATAACAACGGCATCTACTAAATTTTGCAGATTATGTGCCATTGTCTGCAATCAATGCTGTATCATCCTCATATCTAATATTATTGATGTTATTTTCACGATTGGTGATTCCTCTCAAATTACCTAAATTTCTAAAAAAAATATGTTCACAGTATAGGGAAACAACTGGAGACATTACATATCCCTATCGCAAACCTCTCTTATTATGATGATATTGACCTACTTCATTATCAATCTTCATGGCATCTTTGGTGTTTACAATATAGATATTTATATGTGTAAGTTCTTTCCCATCAATTTGTATATCTGCAAGAATCTTTATCATGTTGACATATCTTACTTTATCAAAAGCCTTTGTGTAGTCAATGAAGCAAAGATGTAGGTCATCGTTTACTTTTCTATTGGACGCCCGATAAATGTTCCCAGCAAATACATAGTATTTACTGCGCCCTTGTATTTTACGAACCAAGTGATGATGATGATGATGATGATGATATATATATATATATATATATATACACACACACACACATTATGGCATGGAGGGACATGGGTGTCAGAAATGACTGACAGCACAAGAGATAGAAGCCTGCTGGCAAATATGATCACCAACGCCACAAGGCAGTGACAATAAGAAGAAGAAGCAGCTAGTCCTTCCTGTGTCATCGTCACGTCTTGTTGTCAGTAATTAGTAACTACAAAGAGTTTTGTGAACTCCAATTTGTTAGCTAACTGAGTTATGGCTCACATTGACATTGTACTGGGTGCGAATTCACCTCCCCGACGCTCCCAATCCAAGCAAGCAAACTTGGGACAAATGTCTCATTTAGGCTGAATAAAGACCAAGTTCCTGGATACACAAACGCACAGCTGGAAATGGCTCATAAAAACAACAACAACAACAACAAAAACAGCAACAAAACTTTATTTTGAAAGGGTTAAGAATTGGGCACGCAGGCCCGTCTAACATTCTGCCCTTTTATCAATCTCTTTCATACATTATACCATTCACACATCATTCAAGGCTAACTGAAAACAGCAACAATATAAAAGATTTGCATTATAAAGGCAAGTGGAAAATGAAAAATCAATACTACACGACTCAGTAATAGTAATAACTGGTGTGGCACTTGTTATTAGCTATGTGGAATATACTGGCCTACTAAAAGGGGACTGGTTGTTGTACTAGGGTTTTATTATTATTATAACTTCTATTATTAAGGGGGAAGGTAATCCGTACTGAGATAGTGTTCAAATAATTTGCGATTATATGTATAGGGATTGGTGATGTCTTTTATTTCATGTGGAAGATTGTTCCACTGCTGAGCTGCAGAGTACGTTAAGCTTGTTTTGTATAAGTCTATCCTAAGCTTCGGAATGTGTAATATATTTAATCGTTTACTGTGTCTAGCATTATATTTAAACAATGGCCAAAGCTAATTTGGGGCATTCCGATGTAGGATTTTGTGAATTAGTTTGGCCTTATTGAAAAGCAGACGTTTGCGGAGTGATAGTAACTGAAGGCGTTTAAGCAGGCTAGGATTGTCAGTTAAATGTTTTATATAAATTAAACTCATGGCCCGTTTCTGGAGTGAGTAAAGTCGCTTGGTGCTTGAATTGGAACAACCGTCCCAGATTGTAGAGCAGTAGTCAAAATGTGTTTGTATGTGAGACGTATAGAATATTTTCCTTGTGTCCTCATCAAGGAAATTATTAATTTTGGCGAGTTGGTAGACTTTTTTCGCTGTTTGTTTAGTGAGCGCTTGAACGTGAGGATTAAAGGTTAGGTTTCTATCAATGATGAGGCCTAATGTTTTGTGCTCAATTACACTTTCTACTGGCATGTTATTGTCGTGAAATCACTGTAACTTAACACGCAGATGATAAAAATACCAAAGACAGTTTGATTCGCAACTACAAGTTGTTTACTACGGGGAGTCGGTGAGATCAAACAGTGGAGTCGTCTTTGAAAGTCGCCACAAGACAGCAAATTGTAGGCTTGTTATTGTGACCCGATTAGGATCTTTTGGTTGTTGAAACAAGAGAGACCACTTTTGCATTGATTAAACAAAAGGGGAGAGACGATTTCTGAAATGGATAGTCTGCCCCTGGAACCATTTGATGAAGGAAACAGGCTACCTTGTTTTGGTTGTTGAAACAAGGGGAGCCACTTTTGCATTGATTAAACAAAAGGGGAGAGAAGATTTCTGAAATGGATAGTCGGCCCCTGGAACCATCTGATGTGTTGACATCAAAAGAACTACACTAGAACACCCCAAGGCTCTTTGACAAAAACATGACTTGTTTACAGTTAGTGTTGAAGAAAACGTTGACTAGAGCTGACGTGTTTGTGTACCGCTGTTAGGAATTCGGAGAGCTCTACAGTGTTAGATTAATTAAAGATTAAATAGCATGTGTCTTTATGGCAAATTGTAGAGGCCATCCAGTAGTGATGCGGTGTTGCATAAGGTATTACCTATAGTGTATTTAGGCCTAATTAATATAGGCAGAAGCCTTGTTAAAACTACCTAGGGTGAGGAAATGTTTAGCTCTGTTAGTTGAGAATAGAGTAGTGAAGTGATGGTTGGCTCTGTTAGTTGAGAATTGAGTAGTGAAGTGTGAATTAGCTCTGCTAGTGAGAATAGTGTAGTGGGGTAGATATTTGGAGAGAGTAAAGATGGGTTGGGAGATGGGGGAAGTGTCCAATGGTGGGATCTTTCAGTGGGGTGCCCACTGGGGTTCTGCACTCTATTTATTGGTCTTTCCTTGTCATAGCCTAATTCGGACCTAGGTGATGAGCTAATCTGCTCTATGACAGAGTTAGTTCGCTGATAAAAATTCTGAGCGAGGCCGTAGGCATACACTCAGCTGGTAGGATCAGTGATGAGTGCTCTCACCAGGTGTTTTATTTCTCTAACAGGCTCCCTGCCAGTTACGAAGAAGCTCTACACGAGTTTTGAAGAAATTTTACACCGATTGGGAAGAACACCAGTTGAACAGTAACTGTTTTCTTACGAAAAATGAATAACGTCCAAGAAGAAAGGATTGTTCAATAATGTTTGGGCTGGGCCCATGATCAGGAGGGTCCACCGGAACATGTCTCAGATGGGCGAAACCATTTAACGATTCTAGTGTGTTAAGGTTCACCTAGGATGGGTGTTGTGTTTTAATACACCACACATCATACGGACAATAGTAACTACACGAGAACTTTAAATGTAACATTCACATGGTGTGGTAGATTCCAGTGAAAACATTACAAGAGACATGGCAATTTAGACGCTTTAGACAATAGATAGGATCAAGTCTATTACCAGCAACAGTGATACTTATTTTCTCAGTTCAGCGATTTGTACATTTTAGGAACTATAGGAACTTATAATGTGCAGTGTGCAAACGGTCCATGATCGGTGGTAACTTATAACTGTATTGAGTACGGATGATCATTCGCATGGATTACCAGATAGCTACAGAAGAAAGTCAGTGTTGGACAGGAGAGATACATCACCGGGTGACGTTGTCTTGTGCTTACCTAACGTGCTGTGGTGTGTCCTTGCAAGGATGAACTGACTGGGCTATTGATCTGAGGGTCCGATTCTACACACATTATAGAACACGTCACACATTCTTCACATACGCTTCTCACATACGTTACACTTTTCTTTTAATAAATTAATTGTTATTAATTTTTAGAAGCTAGAGTTGTTGAGTATGTTGCGTTGGGGAAGAATGAGAGGGGGCATGATACAGCAGTAATAGAGAAAGAGAAAGAGGTGTCCATAAACTGACGGATGTTTTGTAGACGGATTCTAGGGGTTTCTCCAGGATAATTAAAAGGGGTTTGAATAAAATGTGGGTGTTGATTCCTCTCACTCCAGGGACAACACCTTAAACGGTTACACGACAGTTATCGATGTGAAGTTGAAGTGATCTGTGTGAATTTAGAGTCTGAAGTCTTTGTCTGGTTGTTAATAACATAGATTTTGTTTTAGTGGTGTTAATTTGCATACGGTTCGCATAGCTACACCTAACTACATTATTTAATTCTTGTTGCAAAGACGACTCCAGCAAATTACTGCTTTCAGCGTTTGTATACACTGTACAGTGTCTGCAAATAGATCGCAGGACGACGAAAGATGCAAAGGTAGATCATTAATATATATGGCGAATAATAGAGGGCTAAGAGTAGAGACTTGCGGTACTCCAGTATTGAAGGTAGTGGTTTGGGACAGAGTTTTATTGTATGATACTACTTGATTTCTGTTTGACAGAAAAGATGTTATTAGCGTCACAACATTGGGGCCAATTTTCAATGTCTCTAGTTTTTTTAAATTAAAATGGCATGGTCTATCATATCAAATGCTTTTCTGAAATCGATAAACACAGCTCCACATAGATTGCTGTTATTTATATTCTGGTGCCAATTTTCTATCATGTTTGTTAGGGCCGTAAGGCAAGAATATTTTGGTCGAAATCCTGATTGACTGTCAACTATAAGCTTGTTGCGATCTAAATACTGTAATGTTACCTTATGAATGTGTTTTTCTAGTGGTTTAGATAGCGATGATAATAATGAAATGGGTCTATAATTGTTCGGGAGACCATTGTCCAATGAACCATATTTAAGGAGAGGATACACTTTAGCGATGTTGAGAGCTGATGGAAAGTGACCTTTGGTGAGACACTGATTATATACATAGGTTAGTGATACACAGATCACTGGCGCAGCATAGCGGAGAATCCGACTGCTGATTCCATCTAACCCAGATGAGTTTGTGTTTTTTAGGTTACTGAAGTAAGTGAATACTTCAGTGACTGTCATTAGCGGTATGTCAGAAAGGATATCTCGGGGGCATCTGGTCTGGTAAAACGATGACAGTAAAGATAAGTTGCAAGGAGAATTTGGTATTGTAGCCTTCAACTGATCTATGTCATTTTGAAAAAAAAGTTACTGAATTGGTCGCATGAAATAGGATTTGATGGTAATGAATTTGAGAAGTTATACTTGTTTGTCAAGGTGTTAATTACCTTCCATATATCCTTACTATTTGTTTTATCCATTACTAAGTTCTTAAACTAATTTGTCTTTTCTTTTCGTATGGTATATTAAACTTTATTTTTAAGAGTACGGTATGTGCTGAGATTCCGCTTTTTATGTGCTTTATCTCTGTCTCTCATAATTTCAAGTAATTTCCTGGGTGATCCAAGGTGGTTTGACGTGATGTTTTACTCGAACTTCCTTGATTGGCACATGTCTATCAAACACATCAATAAAGATCTTCATCCAGGGTTCCAGAGCATCATCCGGGACTGGAAGTTGATAAACATTGTTTAGAGGTGAACTGAGTAAGTCCTGTAAAAATGAGTTTTGGTTGAAATTTTTGTAGCTTCTATACTTTACAGTTATGTGTTTATGTTTCGGAGCTTTAATTCCTTTTTTAGACCACGTGCAGCATATTGGGTAGTGATCGCTCACTGCACAATTGGGCATGGTGCATTCTATGATGGTGTCTGAGCAAGTTACATAAATGTGATTTATAAGTGCTGAAGATGAGTTTGTTACTCTAGTATCTTGTTTTACTATTTGTTGGAAGTTGTATGATGCAATTATATTTCCCCAAATTATATGGGATCTGTTGGTGTCAATGTTAATGTCTCAGAGTAGTATAATTTTCTTCCCGGAAGCGAAAACCACATCCATCATGATAGTGAAGTTTTCGTACCAGACGTGTCCAGCCCTGGGATTTTGATACAGGTAGCCAATTATCAGGGGTGTGCGGTTTCGAAGTTTTAACTCCAACCAAATACATTCTATTTCGCAAGTTTCAAAGTCTAGACTACGGTGAACATTTAGTAGATTAAAAACATAGGCTACTATGCCTGTCTCTTGTTTCCTACAGGGATCTCTTCAAAACACGCTGAACCCTTTAATAGAGATGTCCTCATCTGAAATGTTTTCATTTAGTCTACTTTTACTAAGGCCGAATACATGAAAATTTTTTTAAAGACTAGAAGATAACTCTGGCAGCTTGTTGAATAAGTTGCATATATTTAAGTGTCCAAAACGTATTCCTGACTTATTGAGCCAATTTTGCCACTTCTCAGACATTTCACCCAAGAAGTAAGAGTAAATTAGTCACAATTAGGTAAAAATACAAGATTATAAAAATACACAATTACATTAACTTACAAATTACTAGTAATATAAACTGATATTAAATGACAATATTATAACGATATAACTAATGAGACCAACAAGTATAGTGCAAATACAGAACAAAAAGAATTAAAGCGTATGAACATACAACAATTAATTAGCTCGAACTACTTCGCAAGCTATGTAACCAGCTGCTATCCGAAAGAATGAATAAATTACTATACAAGTCAATGTTCCTGTTTAAAGTTGGGTATCCCACACGGGAGATAAAACGCTAAACAGTAAGCAATTAAAGTTCAAGGAGGAAGCTCTTTTCCTGGTATCTTGCGTATAGGGCTCAGTGTTTAATACATATCCTATCTTACAGGTCTGTATTGTAGAGACATCATAAAAGCTTGATTCAGTGCGGCCGGACTAAATATTGCATCAAGTGTAGCAGTTCTGGATTCCAATGATGCGGAACCTGTTGTTGTCTGCTAGGTGGCCCATTGTTGGTGTAAAGTTCTGGACTCCAGTGATGCATAGCTTCCTGCTGTCTGCTTGGTGGCCCATTTGTGGCGTGAGGGGGCTGTGTCAAAGTGGTATTACTGCCGTGTGTGTGTGTGCCGATGTTTGCAACGCAGGTTCCTTGCAGGGGAGGACAGGAAAACTATTGTGGTAGTTATCTCCTTCCCGTGCTAAGATATGGGTAGGAAGGATGGGTTGGTTTATTCTTGGTAGCATGTGTGATTCTTGATTGGCAGGAGGACGGGGGGTCAGATGTCAGAAGACGTTTACCTGGTGAAATGGGGGAGTTTCGGTTGGTCTGGGTTGGCCTTGGTTCTTCAGAAAACAATTTTTTTCGCATGTGTGTGTTGGTGAGGTGTTGTGCCCTTTCAGGGTATTTAATGTTCTTTGCAAGCAGACTACTTCCTAATGTGGATGTGTGTATCTGGTCTCTCTACAATCGTTTCTTTTGTGCTCCTGTCTGTGATGTGAAGAATAGTGTGTTGTTGATTAAGTGTACATGATACAGATTGCAAAAAGTCTCTACGGTGTTATTGTTTATGTCGGCCAATCGACGTTGAGAGCCATAATATGGTGGTATGATGGAGGAGAAAAAACTGTAGAATTTGGGAAAGTGTAACGTAGTAAGTCAAGTAGTGTTCTTAACTGAGAAATTGTTATACTTTGGTTTTTCATAGTGTCGTATATCCCTATATGAATCGTTGTCTTGTTAATGGTTGTATTAACCTCCAGTTTACGTATACTGTCTGTTAGTCTTTCTACTCCTGCACCTGGAAGATGAAGTGTTGCGGCTTTGTCGGTGTCTGGTAAGGACATGAGGTCACTGTAAATTCCCCCAATCAAATAGTCGCCAATTATTACGTGGGTGCAGTCAGCCGGTGTTTTCTGTGTATGTTGGGTTCTGACACGTCTTGCACGCTGTTTCTGCCATTGATGACAATCCAGCTGTAGTCTGTCTTCTTACAGATTATCAGATGTTTCTTGAATGTGGGCGTATTCTTTCGGCAATGTTCTGTCGTCCAGGCTGTTGTTTGACAGTTGCTCTTGTAATGCTTCAAATCTATTGCTGACCTTTACTTCGATGGGATATGCTGAGTGCTGTTGAGAAACATTTTGTATTTGCTGATGTGTTTTGGTTGGCTGAGTAATTGACGCCCCTATGACTGGTTCTGTTACTTCTAGACTTATCTGCGTGTGCTGCCAGGTCAGTACTGGGCGAGTGTTGTAAAGTCTCAACGGTGTGTTTTAGTTTAACATTTTCTTCTCTCAGGAGAGTCACCTCTGACTTGAGGTTGTTATATTCACTAATGATCGTGGCGATCTTGTTTGTGTTGTCAGAGGCGGCGCCTAAAAGTACTTTCAAATTTGACTCTAACTTTTTAATATGCTTCTGACAGACGCACGAGTATTGGATTGTAGCTGGTCTCCCATCTAGTACCGATGGTGCAACATTTATTTGATTCGAATTTATTTGATTCGGTTGTATACTGTCTTTTACACACATACTCATCGGGTACTCAATGGCTAGCAACACTGGTCGGTTAGAAGTTTCATTCGTGTTGTTGCTGTGCTGAGTCATGGTTTGTTGGACTATGGTGTCATTATGGCCTGATGCTGTGATGGCTACAGCTTCAGATTGTGTTGGTTCGCCAGCCACTAGCATGCTGAGATCGGCAGGTATGTTTAGTGAGTCACCTATAGGTTTCTGTGCTGTCTGTTGAATTTCGAAGAAATGAGTCGAGAGCCACTCAGACATGACGCCAGCTGCCCCCTGGGCAAGCACACTGTTTTTCGAGTGATAGAGGTGCAATGTGTGTAACGAAGCTGATATTTTGATTTCGATTTGAGCGCTGTGTCGGTCCACCCTGTACTCAACTTGGTCGCCCTGTTAATGTTTGATCAGGCATGTTCGAAATGCCTCATAATGCAGAGTAGGGCCGAATGAAGCCGAAAAGGGCCGAATGTAAGACGGGCCTGCGCGCCCAATTTGTGACCCTAATAAAGTTGATTTGATTTGATTTTGATTTGAGTATTATTGAAAGTAATGGAAATGCATTTCCCGTCGTTCATACGCTTAACAATTCTTCAACTTGCTTTTCACTGCTTTCTCTTTGTTTAGTGTGTAGTTCTTTGTTCTCGTAGATCTTAATCTTAATCCACATCGCCCACGTTCTGCCGCTACCTCCAGCACAGAAGCTTCCTCCTCCTTAAGCATGGCTACATAGTATTGTATTTTCTCCCGCAGGTACACATTTTAGCAGCGCCCGCACTCGGTATACATTCCAGTGTTGTGATTGGTTAGTTCAAGCTATCACTGACGCTTCTCCGTTTCGTGAATAGTTTATCCATAGTATTGAATACAACATTATTAGCATTCATATCCAACACTGCACATTTAGCAACCTTAAAACAGTTTCAATAGTTGAACGGCATTGTTGTGATCACAATCATATAAAATCCATTGTCTCTAATGAAGATAGACAGAAAAAATAATCCAAAAAGGAGGAGAGCACACAAACACGTCTACTGTATAGATTTGCTGTCAAATGTAGCTGGTCTTGATATCCCCAAGGAGTGGGCAGGAGGAGATTAGATGCCTAGCTTTACATCTCTTAATTAACTTAATACGCTGGGCATATTTCCTCCCTGACAATCTCCCCTCCCTGGTTAATATAACGAGATCTCCACCAAGTACTAGTGAGTAACTGGTACACATACACAATTATGTACGCTTGGAAAATATTAAGATAGAACTATGAGTTAAATAAACCACCACTGTGTTTATTTTCTATCGTCGTCATCAGTCATCATCATCATCATCATCATCATCATCATCATCATCATCATCATCATCATCATCATCATCATCATCATCATCATCATCATCATCATCATCATCATCAACATCATCATCTACCACTTCTGCCGTCAAGCGACGTGTGGAGAAATAATTTGCACTCAAGCGTCCGATGGGCGGCACTTGATAGTGTCATTCCGTGTGATTGTACAATGTCTTTGATGTCGTAAATCCATTTACTTCTTAGACGTCCACTTTGTCTCGTCGCAGATGATCTTTGATGTTAGGCCAGTGATGGTGATTGTTGGCGTTGCATTCTAACGACATGGCCAAACCACGTGATCTTCTGTCTTTCAATAAATGTGGCACAAGATGTTGATCCCACTGTCTGTCTGATAACAGCATTTCTTACACGGTCTCGGATTGTTAAGTTGGCAGATCTCCTCAGGCATCTCATCTCACAGGTGTTGATTTTGCGAAAGTGTGATTTGGATAAAGTCCAAGTTTGAGATTGGTAGCATCTGTCGTTTTGCGGACATGGGTATATTTGGATGTTTCAGTAAGGGTGATAGTTGATATGTAAGTGCACTAGCTTTTTGACATCTGATTTTGATTTCTCTGTCCAATCTGCCATCTTCTGTGATCATACTTCCAAGATATTTGAATTCTTTAACTTGCTATTTATCTGTATACTTAGTGGACCATGGTCACCTGCTAACTTGCATTACTTTCGGTTTTGGCTGTGTTTATACTCATATTGTATCTGCTGCATGTTGAACTCAGATTATTTATATGATTTTGTAGTCTGCCCTCATCGCTGCAAAACAGGCACTGATCGTCTGCAAATAGAAGTTCATTTATTTCCTGTGAATCAGTTATTTCATCTGGAGCAAATAGTTCTAAATTTTCCGAATCTGTTCTGTCAAGGCTTGCTTCTTTGGATATTCTGTCCATGTAGATATTAAATATCAGAGGAGAGAGCACACATCCCTGTCTCACTCCTGTATTGACTGTGAACATATCTAATATACCTTCTTGTGTCCTTACTGCACTTCGGCTCGAGTGGTACATGGCTATGATGTTTTCTAGCAATTGTCCTTGTATCCCATAGTCTTCATGGATGGTCCATAATCTGTATTTGTTTACTCTATCGAAAGCCTTTTCCTGATCTCAATCAATCATGTGCCATGCAGGAAAGCGTGGACGGTCATGACTCGCCATTTCACTCGATCACCAGCGTCGTGGATCATCTCAGTGTTCCTGTCTCGTCCATGCCATGTGGCCAAGCCATCCAGGTATTTCCTCTCGGTCTTCCTCTTGGTCTGTTCCCTTCGATCTTGTTAGTTGTCACTAAGTTCTCCAATCCATTTCTTCTCATAACATGTCCATACAATTTTGACTGTCTACGTCTAATTTCTCTAATCAATTTACGATTTTCATTTGTCTCCTGTAGTACTTGGTCATTAGTTTTTCTGACTGTCCATGGTATTCTTTGCATTTTCCTCAGAAACCACATTTCTGCAGCCATCAGATGTTTTTCAGCTTGACTGCATATTGTCCAAGTTTCACATCCATACAAAAGAACAGGCTCTATGTATCCCCTCAACACTCTTTTTCTCGTTTCAATTGACACCTTTTTATTGGTCAGAATGTTTTTCATCTTGCTAAAGGCTACTTTCGCCATGGCGATTCTTGTTCTAATCTCTTTCCTGATCTACAAATACAATATTCTGCTGGTCACTATATTCGATAGTTTTTTCACAATTTTGTTTAAGCTTTAATAGTGCATCAGTGCAACTTTTATCTTTCCGAAAACCGAATTGTACTCTGCTTGACTGTTGTTCAGCTATGGGTCTAGCTCTTTGTTATAATAGTTTTGAGTACTTTTTCCCTATATGGCTCAGGAGTGATATACCTCTGTATGTTTCGCACTCTCTCGTATTGCCTTTCTTTTTCCATATTGGTACCATTATTGCTCAGTGTGAGCCATAATCGTTCAGAAAGTAATGGCAAACTACTGAACGTAACACTTGCCTAGTACATCAACAGCAGCTGAAAAATGCTGGTGCCGACTGCAACGTCCCGTAAGGGGTTCGCAACAAAAAACCATTATTGCCTGCTGCCAATCATCTGGGACTTTTCTTTCTTACCATGCTATATTAAAAAGTCTTGTTAGCCATCTAACTCCTGTTTCTCCACAGGCCTGCATAGCTTCTGTGGTTATTCCATCTGGACCTGGTGATTTGTTTTTAAGACTTTTCTGTATAACTGCTTTGACTACTCCATGGATGAAATTTTGTTCTTGTTGTCCATGGTTTTTAGGCACAAAAGTGAGGTTTTCTATGTTATTATGTGTGGGGTTAACTATTTTTTGAAAGTAATCTGCCCACCTTGCTAGTCATTATTGTGGATTAAATATTGGTATACCTCTTTTGCTGTTTATGATGGTGGTTGTGTTGTAGCATACATCTGTGTTTCTCATTGTAATGACACGTTTATAAAATTCTTTTTGGTAGTCTTTGCTAAGGGTCGCCATCTGTTCACCGTAGATTCTCCAGGATTCATCTTTAGATGTTCTAATTATTCGTTTGGCCTCTCGTCGAGCTATTCTATTAGTAACGTAGTCTAGTTCAGATTTAGTTGTGATCCATTTTTTGAACGCAGTCATCTTTTTGAATATGCTATCTTTAACTTCATTGTTCCACCAAGCTGTTCTTAATCTTTTGTCCTGCGCTACTTTCTTTGTTCCACATTTGTTTTCCAGTGTCTTGAGCATGGCAGCCTTGAAAATTATCCATACTTTATCTACGCTTGAGTATTCAACAATGATGTTTTTATGTAGTTTATGTTTTTTTATATCTTGATTGAATTCGTCTTTAAATGTACTTTCCTGAAGCCTTCTATTATTTATGACATGTGTTGTTACCTTTTTGTTTCTTATTTTCCTGTATGTTGAAATCATTTTTATTATGACTGGTTTGTGATCAGTATCTATCAATATAAATAATTCAGAATATGGTGGTTTATGGTTTGATGTTATTTAATTGGTGATTTCGAGACATAAGACATTCATATATACTGGGTAGAGATGTGAAATGATAGTCGAATGAAATGATGTAAACAATAATATGATTTTACATTAACCTGTACGATCAAATATGTAACTTAAAATGTTACTTTTATTACAGGAATGCAGGTCTCAGGGTGAGATTACGCCTTGGGTCAGCTGAGACAGTGTTCTTTGCGAATGCAAGTCAAGACTTTTTTCCATCAGGTTTCTCCTTGTTATCACTTAGCATGATCGTGTAACCTGGCGTATTAGTTGAAAGCCGATTCTTCTAGAAGACGATCTAATGGATTGTGGCGTGAAGAATAAAATTAAAGTCGAACTAGGCGCCGGGTTAAATACAAACAAAATAAATTCCACCTGTATAAGAAAGCCAGTGAATGGCTCACGAACCTCCGAGAGTGGTATAAAGCTAATTAAGGAACATGTCTCCACTCTACAAATATGAATAGAAAATGGCCTTTCCTATTACAAGGCGTCGTGAGTCCTAGGAAGTTACCAGGGCTAAAGAGGAGTATGCTCGACTCTGTGAATGAAGCTTTACCCCGTGAATTTTCATACCCACAGGAGACCCACTTAAATAAATACTGCACTGTGTATGTTGTAACAAATGGTAACAACCAACAATGCTTAACATCATCAACAATTAAATGGACTCTAACTCATATTTCTTTTCACAAATCTATTGAAATAACATTCTGGTGGTGCTTGAAGATCATGGATCTTTTATGATGACAACCCAAATAAATCAAAATATGATATTACCCCACTAGAAATTCATTCCCCTGATGTCTCTCAACAATCATTGTCCAAAATAATGAACTTCACCGTGCGCCCATATAAACTTATCAAATGATTTCAAAATATCCTAAGCACAATGTTGATCCTCCACACAGTTCTTCTGATACTATTAATGTCCATTCACTAGACTATGGTTTTATAAAAGAATGACGAGAACAGCGCGAACGGATAAAAATAGCAATGAAAATAACTTGAATGAACCTAACTAAAAAAGGTAACTACTTACTCTCATCAGAATAAGACAGTCCACATTAATTGGGCATGTCATGAGAAGGAGAAAGCTGGAGTATGTCGTCATAACGAAAAAATGCACGGGAGGAGGACGGGGGGAAACCAAGTGAAAAAAATGCCCGACAGTTTAACAGTATGGCATGGGGGAGCACAAGTATCAGAAATTAATGGAAGCATACGAGACAGACCAGTCTCCGTGGGCTAGGTCTTACGGACGCGATTCATAAGCCCGCTTATCCGCGTTTGAAATACAGCTGCGAGCGATTTGACACTAACAGCGTTGCGCTGGGTTTCAACGAATTGGTATGGGATCCGGTCGTTCAGAAATCAATGGCAAACTACTGAACGTAAACTTGCCAAGACATCAAAACAGCAGTAAAATGCTGGTGCTGACAGCGATGTCCTGTAAAAAGGATACGCAAAAAAAAAACAATACGAGACAGAGGGCTGTGGACATACATGATCACATGATAAATTATTAGAAGAAGCAGAATGTCTTTATGTTCAATTAATTAATTACATTATACAACAGTTATATTCAAAGTATCTCTTAAGTCTGTAAGACAAATCAATTCGAATTGCATAACCTTCACGAACCTAGAAGCAATGGTTCACAGAACGGTTCATATTTAATACTACCACGTTTCTCTTTTGATTGCACGGTTCAAATTGTTTCACAGGATCACGCAATCATACGATGAACATACTATTACAAAACTGATTCACACTACTACTACTACTACTACTACTACTACTACTACTACTACTACTACTACTACTACTACTACTACTACTACTACCACCACCACCACCACAACCTACTACTACTACTACTACTACTACTACTACTACTACTACTACTACTACTACTACTACTAGTACTACCACCACCACCACCACCACCACCACCACCACCATCACTACTACTACTACTACTACTACTACTACTACTACTACTACTACTACTACTACTACTACTACTACTACTACTACTACTACTACTAACACATCGACAGAAATATATAGTTTGCCATTGTCGAACTCTTGCTTCTGAGCCATGCTTCTCCTACGACGGTCTCCCTTGAGGGATTTTGTTTAATTGTTCGGTACTTTTGCCTTAATTCACTCCAAACAAACGGAATCCCAGGGTATGACGTCACACCCAGGGGTACCCTGTGTTGCGCCGTAGCTCGGTGCGCAATTTTATGGGTGTGCAATGTTGCTCTCGGCGACATCCCCCAACTGTAACTGGCAAAATGAAATGCTTGTCAACTCTTGAGACCAGCAGTATATGTAAAGAATGACGATGATCTGTCTGTACGGGAGACTTGTCAACTCTTGAGACCAGCAGTATATGTAAAGAATGATAATGATCTGTCTGTACGGGAGACGCGAGCCTTGCAGCCATGTGCCTTGTCTCAGTGGAGATATTCTGCCGACATGGTGAATGTCGTCGGCATCTCCATCTGTCCTGACGCTCAGTCATCGATAGAACCATGCCATGATTATGAGAACAGCGTCTAGCAGAATCAACATCAGATGCGCCATGATGCTGCAGAAAAGGCAACGCTACTCTGCTTGTCGTGGACAGCTGCTGCTGCCAGTTCCAGAAAACTCATGATGAGACAGACACACTCACACAGAAACGGTTGCCTAAGCCAAAGAAACACTGTGGAGCAATTGAAACGCACTGACAAGCACTGTACCCGAGCACAGAGGAGATCACCATCAGTGCTAAATATAGCTGGTGACCCTAAATATAGCTGGTGACGTTTGTTTGGGGTGAATTAAGGCAAAAGTACCAATTTTTCTTCCACTCCTGTGTTCATTTAAAGTGCTCAATTCAGTCAAAACGCATTGCGCATCCAAACACACAAGAGCTACTTTTGGCACGTGACATAGTTCTTTGTTCACTTCTTTGTTAGTTAATTGCATGTCTTTTTTTCGGCTGTTTGTGATTCCTGGGCGAGTTTACGTTGAGTAGTTAGTCATTGTTTTCTGAACGACCCGCACCCATATTATTTCCTAAGAAACAACGTAAGGCGGTTTGCTGCCAGATCACCCACAATTGTGTTTCGAACGCGGATATGCGGGATTACGAACTTTGTCCATAACCTTTTCCCCAAGAAGCCGGCACTTCTCTAGAACACTCAAATCATATTCTCAGCAAATACACAGCATTTACTGTACTCTTGCTTTCTACGAACCCACATTATTATTCCCATGTTTCGGGATGTATGTTCTTCATAACTCTTTGCATGATGATTCATAGCAAAATCTTCACTATGTGGCTCATTAAATTAATTGATCGATGTTGATGACATTGCAAGAATTTCTTCAGGATTATACAAAATATAGAATTTAATAATTCAGGAGGTATATCGATAGTATCATATATTGTGTTCAGCAGTCTGGTGACAAGGGGAGGGCAGAGAAGTAAATACCTTAATTGCTTGGCCACTTTGTATCGTCGAGACAAGAACACTGAGCTGATCCACGACTCTGGTGATCGAGTGAGATGGCAAAATATGACCGTTCACGCTTACCGGCATGGCACATGGTTATGATGACCTGGTCTGTTACATATTCTTGTAAAGCATTGATCATTCCTATTCTGATTGTGTCTGGACTCGAGGTCTTCCCAAATGTAATATGGTTAAAAGTATTCTGAGCTCCCATCTTCATAATTGATGACCCTTCATTATTATTCCTATAACAGTGCAGACCTGATACTGCGAACTCTCCATAGACTCTAGAACTAGTCAGAAATTCCTCGTATTAGAGTTCACGCATATGGTAATGCATTTATAACGTACAATACAATAATGAATTAGCTCTGAATATGACAGATTTTTATTGTGGAAAGTATGTAAATTACAAAATCTGTTAATGTACAACGTTGGCACAAATATCTAAAGTATAACAGTACTTTTTACACTTTGAGATGAAAAGGCTGAAATTCACCTCTGTATCTTAGTACCCGTACCTGAGTTAATATAATGTTTGTCCATGATATTTGTGATATTTTATGTCAGCACCGGAAAACCACATTTGAAGCATAGAATAAACATCTCTTTAAAAGTTAAATGTTAACACAGGGTCACTCCTGTTTTTCTAACTATAACATATGTGCCGCCGTGACTTTGAAGTTTGACAGCAGTTGGAAATACACTTCGCCCGCACTGCTGAGAATAACATCACGTGATGAACAGCTGCTGTTTTTATACAGGCGAGATTAGTGGTGGGGGGGGGGAGGAGCGGACGTTGACATCGCCCACGCTGTTGCCAACCCTTGAATTGTAACCAACGCCAGGGACACCAACGGCGGCGTACAATAGCATCCGCCTACATTGTCACGGAGAGATAGGGATTGTGCAAGGTTGGGGAAAATGCAACATTACTTTTCCCCTCTCCCCAATCCACGACAACTTCAGGACGCATCCCACAGCTGAATTACGTCACTGTTCGCTCTGAAAACTGAGCATTGCCATTGGCGCGGTCCAGGAGTTCTCATTAACATGATTTATGTTAATGAAGGAGCTAAAGGAATGTCGGCGAAAAATTGGATTGTCTGATTTTAGTTGTCAAAAGTGATTCGTCTGGGAAGGACGTACAATTCAGTCCAGAATGTTGTGTCGTTTTTGTGTTTAAAATCATGCTGGCTATTGATACGTTGAAAACCATATTAAATACACTTAGAACTAGTACATCTGAATTTATCTTAGAGTTTCTTTATTAAGACATAGAGTAAGCCTAGGAAGAAAATATGTCTAGGTCTTCGAATAAGGGAGAAAGTGACTGAAACTTATTCTTGTTCTATTCATATGCTATATGAGAGATGGATTTCACTTCATCTGGTCATTCAGAGTTTGCATGTGTGGATATGTTCAGACAAGAACTACCATGATGCTGTTCTAGAATATCACCCGTGGTCTTTTATAGAGACGCTTTCTGGGTAATGTCTTATAATTTCTTAGTCTATATTCAAAGAAACTATGTTACTTTACATGTGTATTCATGTATGGAGAATTAATGAGTTCTTTATAATTGTATACATGTGGTGTGAGGCTTCGAATACATTTACAGGGGAAAGAGAAGTATTTCCAAGAAGGTTAAATGGCTGATGTCCACCAGATATTCTCGGCTATAGAGCCATGAAAGTACGTGAATGATTCCCCTCCATGAGGCAGGAGTGAAAGAGACATATCAAGTCAATAAACAGGGAGAAGTACAATATCAGATATTTGGGAGATGAGGCCCAACAGGGCCAAGTCAGACTGGCTTGCCCTTTTGTAATAATCCCTTCACCTTCCCTCTTTCTTTTCTTCTCTTTCTCTCTCCCTTCTCTCTCTCTCTCTCTCTCTCTCTCTCTCTCTCTCTCTCTCTCTCTCTCTCTCTCTCTCTCCCTCACTTCTCTCTCATTCTCTCCCTTTCTTTATTGTTGTTGGTGTTGTTGTTTAGTGATTGTTTGCTTACCTCCACTGTTTCTATGAGTATGGCTATATTGTTTGGCACATATTTTCTGCAGGGAAAGGAGGTCTATGGTGGCTGAAAATGTGTCCCCCCCCCCCCATAAATGATGAAGAATGGCAAAACGAGGGTCAAAGTCCTCAATGCACAAGGAGGATGAGGCCTTTCTTATGATGGAAGAGTGATCCCCCCTTGGTCATCACTGAGCCATCCATTGTTTGAACAACAACCCCAGAATGATATACGCCGCTAGACTCTTTATTACTACTTCATGGATTCCCAGTGTCAACACTCGCAGTCTAATGAACACTTGCACCACATGTGTTGTTGGGAATGAACATTAGCACTCCTGTGTATTAAGAATGGACATTCATACTCCTATATGGAAATGAACACTCGAACCCTGTGGTTTATGAATGAACACTCCCATCCCCCACCCCCACCCCCTCCCATGTGGTTATGAAATGGACTTTCACTCCGTTTATTTAAACATGGACTTTCACTTCATATTCGTTAAAACGTGGGCTTTCACCCGAGTGATCTAGAAAACCCTTAGCATCTCATTGGGGCTAAGAATGTGTTAGTTTAATTCCCTCATTGGGGAAAATACATGGACATTTAATTATCAAACTATAAATAATGTGTATGTCTTTTATGGATATGTTATTGTATTGATTTTTTTTATTGCGGTCCTGTAATGATTTACTATGCCATTCAAACATACACACAGGAACCCGTCACCATGTTATTCCAATATAATATTTTAGGTCGTACTGAAGAGTTGTTTATGTACTTATTACTTCGTGTTTAATTTTTGGTTATGTGTGTTCTCACTGATACTACTTGTCAAGGGACCATATCACCCTGGAGCTGATTGAGGCGGATACCCACACGTACCCTAGGTGTACAAAGAGTGAGTGATCTTTTCTTGGAGGTTCGGTGAATTTCCGATGCTCTATTGGCCATGTGTTAGGAAACATCATTTTAATACTAGTTTATACCACTAGCAAATCATATCTAGCCGTTTCAAGTTTCTTAAACAATGGCCTTTTAGAATTAGGGTCTTCATTCTCTATCTCTTTCTTTAATACATCACAACATAATTAAATTCAAAGAAATGATAAATTAAATCATCATGGCATCCAGCCTGCAATATATACATGTTAGTTTTGTCAATGCAATTCCAAACTTCCAACTGTGAAATACTTTGTACAGTTAACTCACAGTCATCCTTATTTCTAGAATGTGGACACTCATAAATGATGAAGCACTCTTTAATTATACATTCTGTTAGTTACATATCCTTTAAAGGACGTGGCAGTCAACCCCTGCATTTTTGCTGTTTGTGATTTCTTGGCAGGTTTACATTCAATAGTTTGCCATTACTTTCTGAACGACCGGCACAATACCCTTTCATAAAAACCAAAGTAAGGCGGATTGCTGCCAAATCACCCGTAGCTGTGTTTCAAACGTGTTATGCGGGATTACGAACTGCGTCGGTTATTCCTTCGCCACGGAGCCGACCTGTACCTGGGTACCTGAATTAATAAAATGTCTTTCCATTACATCTTTAAATCCAAGGAAATGAGAAATTAAATCATCTTGGCATTCAGTCTGCATTATATTTGTTTTTCCGCATATCCTTTTACATGATATTGTAGTCATTACCAGCATTTTTCAGCTGCTGTTGATGTCATAGCAAGTTTTACGTTCAGTAGTTTGCCATTGCTTTCTGAACGACAGGCTCAAATACACACGTAAGTAGCCAGAGCGACGCTATCTGCTGCCAAATCTCGCGCAGCTGTGTTTCGTACGTGGGTATACTGAATTATGAAGAACGTCCTTAACCCCTTTGCCAGGGAGACGGCCTGCATTATTTAAATAGTAAGTTTATCCATGCAATTTGAAACTTCCAGTTGTGAAATTTTGCACTGGCAACCCACAGCCATCAACATCATCATCTCCATCTAGGTCAGGACTGGAAAAGACAGAAGATGAAAATGTTGGCATACATATCCCTAAAATATCAGCGTTGGAAAGGTTGGCACTACTTATAATAACAATATCATTGACAATGTTGACACAATCTTCTGCTGAAATGTTCAGTTCCTGATAGAGTCGATGAAGCAAATGTTCCATAGAAGCTTCAGTTATGAAAATGACATTATTCGTATTTTATGCAGCCGTGGTTTCATAATCAGTAGCATCTCCAACTTTAAAGCCTGCTTTTCGAAAACAGTTTGCAATAGTCACATGCAACATTTCACTCCCATGCAGAGTTCAACATAACAATGTGGCCCAGATGGGTTATCCTGAAGTCTTCAGCAACAAAATCTGCACCAATGTGACCTCACGTTAAGACAACATTGCTGACCTATAACGAACCTTCAGATTTTGAATAATTCCTGGGTCACAGGGCTGAAGCCGAGGTCAGCATGGCCGAATGGATACGAACGCGTGTTCTTAAACATCGGGTGTGCTGATGCCGAGGTAAGGGGTTAAATACCTGCACAGGACAGTTGGAATAAAATGCTGATCTCTCGTCTTTGACTTTGGGACATAAATTACAAGTACATCTGAAGTCAGAGTGGGTTCGCCTGATGGCGAGGGACTCTGTTGATAAGTAAAGCTAATCCACGCGCAATTCAATCCAGCACTACTAGAATTAGTGTGTATGGATTACGCTTGAGTTCAAAGCGAGCGAGCGAGCGAAAAAAAAAAAAAAACTACTGGAGTTTGGATGTCGCATTTGGTGGTAAAAATAAAAGGTCTGTTGCTTTTAAATTTGGAACATTCGCGTGGGGGTTGAACAGTTATTAAGCACCAAAAGAACTTTGCGATATTGACGCTCCATAGAATGATCAAATGCATGTAGCCACTTGGTGAAGATGTCTGATCTCATTCAGGCTTTTGAATTAGATGCATAATCAACACAGAATTTTGTTTTGTAAACCGTTAAAACAGCGTGGAATTTCGAATTTACCGATTAAAAGTAATGGTAATTTGTCTAAACTATCTATATGTGTACACATTACAATTGTGATTATTTATTTCCGTCCCTCCCCCCCCCCCCCCCAAATCCCTTTCCCCCATGACACTTTTTGCACTTTCTGAAAGAAAACGTCTTTTCAGGAAGCAATCTCCAAAACAATCCAGATTCATTAGCATTAAAAACATCAGCTGAATTATATCTACTCATGGTTGCTTTCAGTACCTCCTCCACCCATGACTCCGTAGGCGTTTCATTGACAGAATTCCTTTCCCCACACAAAGCTTTGTAAGTAATGTTGTAACTTTTTTTAAAAATGACCCAACCATCCAGGACTACATTGTCAGGCAGTCTAACCTTCCAGAAGTGCTAAATCTTCTGCCTATGCAGTTAATATAGGTCCATTTACAAGAACATTTGCTGATCTCTCAGTCGTGAACATGTTTAAGAGTTCCGTGTCAATCACATCCCACGCCGCATTTCTGTTCTTCATTCTGTGTCAATCAACGTGTTCACCAAAACACATATTTCTGTACAGATCCTTATCTTTTATGATTCCAGAAAGCGTTGATTTTGGGAAGTCAAATGGCTCTGAAACCTGGAGTAAAACGAAAGGAGACAAAGCCTTGATACAAACCTTTGAGAACAAAATTGTAAGACGCATCTTTGGACCCATTAGGGATACACAAAGTGGAGAGTGGAAAAGAAGAAGTAACAAAGACATTTATGATCTGTTTAAGTCCCCGCTAATCACTGGTATCATGAAGGCTAATAGACTACAATGGCTGGGGCATATAGAAAGAATGGAAGATAATAGGGAAACAAAACTCGCTTACACTCAGGAAATAAATGACCGTAGACCCCGAGGTAGACCAAGAAGGCGGTGGAGAGATAATACATGTACAGACCTACAAGCACTTGGAATCAACGACTGGCAAGAGAAGGTCCACCAGAGAGACGAATGGAGACGGATTGTATTTGCAGCAAAGAACCTCAATGGCTCCGAACGCTGAAGAAGAAGAAGAAGAAGAAGAAATTTCTTTGCTTTTTCCATTTTCTTTTTTTCCACTATTTGCCAATTCTTGTCATAGCTGTATCTTTGCTTTTCGAAAATGTAGTATGGATTTTAACTTTCCAGTGATTGTTCGAGGGGAAATAACTCAAATTATAACACAGCCGAAGCGCGCAATTTCCGAAAAGTTGTACATATGCTCTGGTATATGATAAAAGTTTGCCTTTTGCAGATTAAATTACATAGTCGGGACACGTTTAATCTATCGGCAGATCCGAAAATTCCTGATAAATGAATTCCACTTAACAGGACATTTAATTTTATTTTAATAAAGACAAAGAAGAACAATTGGCTGGGATAAACAAATTGTTTATTACAACAGAATTTGTGACATCCGATATTGCCTTAAGCGGTCTGGACTGTATCATACTTGTTCTTCTCTTTTATCGTTATAAAAATCTTTCACATAACCTTAGCGCGAATTTAAAACCTTATCATTTTCTATTATGATGATGTCATCTTTGTTTTTTAGGCAACCCGCTGATGTTTGTGCCTTTTTCTTAGTGATGTCATGACATCTTTTGTGCATTAATTTGGTATTAAGGGTGGTGTGTTGTTTTCAATTTATCTGCAGTTTCCCTAAAGCCATGCTTCGTTTGCATCTTTACACAATTTCTTAATCTCTTAATATTTTTCATGGTTATTTGTGTTATTTGTTCCTCTCTCCTCGAATTTTAAGATTCATATTAGGTTTCATATTAAAGCAAATTAATAAATGGGACACACATAGACCTCAAACTACTGAACGTAAATTTGCCAAGAGATCACAACAGCAACGAATGCTGGTGTTGACTGCGACGTCCTGTAAAGGATATGCAAGTAACTTCTAACATATAGACCTACCGACATGCGTGTGTGCGTGTGTACACCAGCACATGCATGCACGACTGCCAAGTGTCTGTAATGCATTACTGATTTATACTATAAAATCCTGATTAGGGGAATCCTCGTAAACATATTTTCAAACATATTCCCTAAATATGTTTTCTAACCCTTGCTAAGCCAAGTATTTTGCATGTGTCTGGTGCAATTTTGCGAGCAAATGAAATTATGAATGAAATGAATTTACTTATCTTAATAAATAAGGTATACAGATTTGATGGCCTGCTATTTCTCACTTACTAAATGTTTATGGAAATTGTCTGATCCACATGAATAATACAAGTTTAAACAGGGTACTATGTCAGAGAAAAGGAGCTGATGGGTTTAATGTATTTAATCTTATCATCTGAGAACATGAGACGGTTGAAGGGCAGGACCGGACATCTAGTACGGCGAGACAACCGACGCAGCACGACTTATCACATAGGGCACGCGGTCAAGCACCAGGTGACTATCGGACCGAGCACCAGAAGGGGCAGACTGGACCTGGACGGTGTAGAGGAAAGACGTGTGCGAATTGAGCGAGCGAGCGTATTAATTGCCGGTGTGAAAGCTAGCCTTGCTGAGCGAATATAGCAGCAGTTTATTAAGCATCTGAGACGTTTTCTCTCTCTCTCTCTCTCTCTCTCTCTCTCTCTCTCTCTCTCTCTCTCTCTCTCTCTCTCTCTCTCTCTCACACACACACACACACACACACACACACAGAGATATATATATATATATAATCCATTTTAGTTTTATCTGTATGTATTATCTTTGTTTTTGCTATGTTAAGATATAAATTGTGAGTTTCAATATTATTTTGGGTTAATGATATTGGTTTTTCTACAACATCCTATAATGTGGATAGCAATACTGTTTCAACAATATCGAAACGCTGGTAATTCATGACCACCAATATTTAGAGACAATGAGCAGTCAAGCTCAACAACATCTGATGGCTGTGGAAATGTGGTTTCCGGGGAAAATGCAGAGAATACCATGGACAAACAGAAAAACCAATGAACAAGTCCTTCAAGAAACTAATGAAGGTCGTAAACTGATTAGCGAAATTAGACGCAGACAGTCAAAATGTTTTGGGCATGTTATGAGCAGAAACGACTTGGAGAACTTGGTGACAACTGGCAAGATCGAAGGGAAGAGACCAAGGGAAAGACCGAGAAGTAAATACCCGGATAGCTTGACCACGTGGTATGGTCGAGACAGGAACACGGAGCTGATCCACGACTCTGTTGATCGAGTGAGATGGCAAAACATGACCGCCCACGCTTATCGGCATGGTACATGATGGATGGATGGATGGAGTATTTAGGTCATCATATTGCTCTTAGTTATATCATTTCTAACATTTCTTATTATACTTTTAAACTTTCTTTTATACTTTTAAACCCGACACCCCACATTGTGCCAACGGCTTCGGGCGGAAGAGTGCAATTGGGAGGGTACTAGCTTTATCCTGGTGCGAGGAAATGCAACCCAAAGACGAAATAAGTCATGGCAGGGAAGACCAGGCCCTAAGCCTTGGTTGGCAGCTGGTCTAGGATCGAAGCTCCGACAGGCGGACAGTTAGAGCATAGCTTTGCTGATCGGGCAGCTTCTGCAGCTTGTCTTGTTCCAGATGTATAGGTGTTAACTTTCCTCTGGAGTGAACTAGGCAGGCCGAGAGAGGGATCATGCTGCATGGGCAACACATGGTTTCTTTATTTTAGCCCAGGCTTTGTGCTATGGAGAGGCAATAACTCCATCCCTGGTCTTAACCGGTCTCGGAATCAAAGCGAGAGGCAACTGTTACGGGTTATAAGTCCTTGTCAGTTGGCGTAGACATGGGGCGCCACGCGTTGCCTCTGACGGTGGGAGACACCTATAGGTGTCACTGATCAGCTACCGCCCGCCTCAAGCTGGGCAGCCCCCGGCCAATTGGGTGCTGATCCGCCACAGCCTGCCTGCTTCAATGGGTGCTTGGGGCTAGGACAAAATCTGAATCGCAGGCTGTAAAACCAATGCACCAGGTACTAATAAAAAGAATAATAAAACCTCAAGCTACGGCTTGCAACCTGGAACGTGAGAACCATGTGTCCAGGATTTTCCACTGACTTGACAAATATTGACGATGTGAGAAAAACGGCTGTGATTGATGCTGAACTCAATCGTCTTAACATTGATATTGCTGGCCTGCAGGAGACTCGCCTCGCTGAGAAAGGGTCACTCAGGGAAAACAATTACACCTTTTTTTGGAAGGGAAGAGGGCAGGCAGAAAAAAGGCAACACGGTGTGGGCTTTGCAGTGAAGAATTCGCTACTGGGAATGATTGATATCCCAGCTGGAGGTAATGAAAGATTATTATCACTGCGCTTGGCAACCTCTTGTGGATTTGCCACCATTCTCACTGCATATGCACCGACACTCACTTCCTCTGATGATGTGAAAGATACGTTCTATGAGCAGCTAGACTCGGCGATCAAGGCAGTTCCAAAATCCGACTACATTTATATGCTCGGTGATTTCAATGCTCGTGTGGGCAAGGACTCGAGTTCATGGCCAGTGTGCCTTGGAAAATACAACATCGGTCGCATGAATGATAATGGGCAAAGGCTGCTGGAGCATTGCACTAGAAATGACCTATGTATTACAAACTCCTTTTTTAAAACAAAAGAGATGCATAAGGTCACATGGAAACATCCAAGATCCGGCCATTGGCATCAGCTGGACTTCATTATCACACGGAGACAACATCTGAACCATACATCATTAACTCGAAGTTACCACAGTGCTGACTGTGATACAGATCATTCTTTGGTTGTTGCAAGGGTTAGACTGAGACCAAAGAGAATCTACACAGCTAAACACAAGTCTAGCCCCAGGATTAATATTATTAACACTCACGATCCTGGAAAGTGCTTTGAATTTCAACAGCAACTTGAGGACGCTTTCAATGATACATCAGAAAATTGTATAGTAAATGATAAATGGAGTAAACTTAAGGAAACTATTTATAAAACAGCGGTAGGGGTTTACGGCACTGTGGATCATAAGAGGCAGGACTGGTTTGCGGCAAACAGCCAGATACTGCAGCCCTTGATTGATAAAAAGAAGATAGCTCTCTTAAGAAACAAGGAAAGACCAACGCGTAACACTCTGAGTGAGCTGAAGCAAGCGAGGAAGGATGTACAAAAGGCTGCCAGGCAGTGTGCGAATGACTATTGGATCAAGTTATGTGAGTCCATTCAAATCGCAAGTGATAAGGGAAACATCAGAAGCATGTATGAAGGTATAAAGAAAGCCTGTGGTCCAATGATCAAAAGAAGTGCACCGCTGAACACCTTGACTGGAGAAATCATCACTGATAAGAAACAGCAGATGGATAGATGGGTCGAGCACTATTTAGAGCTTTACTCAAGTGAGACCAAGCTGGCGGATGATGCCCTCAACGCCATAGAGGCCCTGCCAACTCTTGACCACCTGGACACACTTCCCACTATAACAGAAGTTAAGTGTGCTATAAATGAGCTTGCATCTGGCAAGGCTCCAGGTAAGGATGGGATTCCAATAGAGGTGATCAGGAGTGGGCAAGACACCCTCGCTCTACAGATCCACCAGCTAATAGAGCTATGCTGGCGAGAAGGACAAGTCCCACAGGATTTCAAAGATTCAAACATCATAACGCTGTACAAGAACAAGGGAGATCGGAGCGACTGCAACAACTATAGGGGTATCTCACTTCTGTGTATTGTTGGGAAAGTATTTGCCAGAATTGTCCTGCGCAGACTTCAAGTCCTGGGAGATCAAGTCTACCCCGAATCACAGTGCGGCTTCCGTCAGAACCGGTCTACCATTGATATGATATTCTCATTGCGACAGATGCAAGAAAAATGCCTGGGAACAAAATCAGCCACTGTTTATTGCCTTCATCGACCTCACAAAGGCATTCGATTTGGTCAGTCGTGAGGGTCTGTTCAAAGCACTAAAGAAGATTGGCTGTCCACCAACTCTTCTGTCCATTGTGGAATCGTTCCACACAGGCATGAAGGGTATAATCAAGTTTGATGGCTCAACTTCAGAAGAGTTTGAAATCAAGAGTGGAGTTAAGCAAGGTTGTGTACTAGCCCCCACCCTCTTTGGGATATACTTTTCACTTCTACTGAAATATGCCTTTCGTGATCAGGATGACGGTATATACATTCACTCACGCTCAGATGGTGGCCTCTATAATGCTCAGAGATTGAAGGCCAAGACCAAAATTAGCAGGGTACTAATCAGAGAGTTGCTTTTTGCGGATGATGCTGCGATTACGACCCACTCTGAGGAAGAATTACAACATCTACTATCTGCATTCTCCAATGCTTGTTCTGAATTTGGTTTAACAATTAACAAAAAGAAGACACAGATTATGTCACAAGGTGCACATGGTGTACCATCAATCTTTATTGACGACGCCGAACGGGAGATAGTAGACCATTTTACATATCTTGGATCAGAGGTAAATAGCAAATTATCCCTCGATCAGGAAATCAACATCAGGATTGGCAAGGCAGCAACAACAATGAACATGTTAGCAAAAAGAGTCTGGGAGAACAGGAAGCTTACTGCCAAAACAAAAGTCCTCGTCTACCAAGCCTGTGTCCTTAGTACTCTTCTTTATGGCAGTGAAACCTGGACAACTTACTCACGCCAAGAGAAACGTTTAAACAGCTTTCATATGCGGTGTCTGCGAAGAATACTTGGTATTAAGTGGCAAGACAAAATCACAAATACTGAAGTATTGGAAAGATCAGGTTGTGAGACTGTGTATTCCATGCTCAGTCTTCGTAGACTTAGATGGATAGGACACGTTAGGAAGATGGATGATGGTAGAATACCAAAGGACACCTTTTTTGGTGAATTACAGACGGGTAGGAGATCTCAGGGTCGGCCTCTACTACGATACAAAGATGTGTGTAAGCGGGACATGATTGATACAGGCATTGATAATGCACAATGGGAGCACGTCGCCGCTGAACGTGTTGCATGGAGGGCAACTATCAGAAATGGAATAAAGACAAAGGAGAAAATGATTGCAGATAAAGCACACACAGAGCGTTAGAGACGTAAGATGGTGCAAAATGGTGGAAATGACCATGTTTTCACATGCACCTACTGTGGGCAAACATTTGCAGCAAGAATTGGCCTTACCAGCCACACTCGCCACCGCCATGGATCGTAGTTATTGCCATATGACAGTTATTAAGCCTTTTTGAAGCACAATGTACCAAACTATCGTCTGTCAAGACGGAAAGGTGCCAATGAATGAAATTATTATACTTTCGTCGTACAGGTTAAACAAATAAGCGGACAGCACACATCCATGTCGGATTCCTTGTTTGATGTCAAACCAATCTGATGTCTCGCCATTTATTCTAACCGCTGCTTGTTGGTCTAGATCAGTGGTTCTCAACATTTTATGCACCATGCACTCCTAATCCATATGTTCAGAATGGCATTCCCCCCTTTTTTCGTATTTCCTCCCTATTAACCCCCCCCCCCATCCCCCACCCCGGGCCTCTACATAGTATACGTAAAAACGGAAGCTAAATTTAATAACACATACTAGAACAAGTCTAGACATCTACATAAAACGTGATTTGCGGGTCTACTTATGTTATAAAACGGGGGGGGGGGGAGGAGGGAATTCCCCACAGGTTAAGAACCGCTGGTCTAGACAGAGCATTGTAATGAGTTGTACTATATATTATGGAAAGGCCATGTTCCTCATGATTTTCCAAATGCGTTTGAATAATTCACAAAACATGAGCACAAGTTTAAATTAACGTATTGACACATCTCATTATTAAATGTATGATGAGTATGTGATCTCTTGGTCCTCCTCCTTGTCTAAATCCAGCATGAACCACGTTAAAATCTTCTTATTTTTTCTTACGAGGTCTTCCCAATATGTGGCTCTGAGGTCCATTGCTCTCCGACTGGGTGCATGGACCTCAGAGCCACATATTTTAACCCCGGGACTGCCACAGGTATCTGCAATCTCACCGGTGCTCTTTTACGTGTATACGAGCAAGATCGCCAACCTAGAAGCACCAGAATGTTGGAAGGATACTACCATTTGCAGATGATATTCTTGCATATAGGCAGGGGAGAGATAGGGAGCAAACAGCCCAGGAGCTACAGGCGACAGCAGACAAAGTGATTGACTGGTGCACTGAAATGAGTGCTGTCATCCACCCGGAAAAGACGGCTGTTTTGTGGTGCTCTCTGGACAACAGGATTGTGAGTGCTGATGTTCCAAGCTTGCGATAGATGGTAGAAGCGCCAACAGAGAGAACAATCTGAAGTATGTGGGAATCACATTTGACAGGAGACTGTCCTTCAAGGACCATGTGGAGACGGTTGTGACAAGGTCTCAAAAGGGACCCAATGCACTTAAAACTATGGCTGCAATGGACACAGAGCAGAGAATGCTTTTCACACTATACCAGCACTAGATCCTCTCAGTGATTGATTATGGACTAGGACTGCTCACTGTCTCAAAGAGTCAGCTGTTGAAATTAGAGCACATACAGAACGAAGCTATGCGAGTCATTCTGGGATGCACCAGAGACACCCTAGTATGCGTTAGATCATTGGTCTGCCGACTGTTGCTGGTAGGCACAAGGCGATGCAGGCGAAGGCATACCTCAAAGTAGCTGCAGACACAGATTACGTCCGTTAAGGGTCGGCGACTGATAAGAGGGAAATCATGGATGGCTCAGGCGGAGGATACGATCAGACAGGTGTGCCTCTTGGAAGAACATTAGGCGAGGAGATGAGTAGGGTCAAAGTGTCAGCGGAGCAGTAAGACTTGTGCAGAGTTATAATCACATTGAGCCGGGAGTGCAGGGAGTGGCCAGCAGGGGCCACGGAAGTGGAAATCCAGCAACTAATTCAGGATAATGCTCGCTCGGGTGATGTGATTATCTACACAGATGCGTCAGTGTTGAGAGGTAGGAAAAGTGCCTGGGGGTTCTTAGCAAAAGCTAATGGTCGACGTTTGGTGCAGTAGAGCCTGGCCTATGATACCACAACATCTAGCTTAAGTATGGAGGTGAAGGCGGTCAGTGCAGCTTTCCGCTGGATGGAGAACACGATACATACACTCATCGTGATTGTAACTGACTCAGAAAGTATGCTAAGGAAGACGAGGACAGGCAAGCTTCGGGCAGAGTGGCTTGCTTCGCTTCCGAGGTCACGGGTGGCAAGCATCACCTGGTTCATTTCTCCGGGGCATGCCGGTGTGCTGGGGAATGAACAGACGGACAGATTGGCTGGCTCTGCAAAACTTCGTGGAGTATTGATGCATGACAAGGCAGACGTGGTTGCGGCCTTGTGGGAGCACGTGTACACCTCGGAGGAGCAAATGGATCACCATGGTCTGGCAAAAATGAGACAGCGAGGAAGTGACGAGGGGATCTGACCGACGCTCGACGCATAGAGGAAAGGCGAGACGGACATATAATCAGATTGCTACTGGTACCATTGGTGTTGGAACTCTTCGCTGGCTGCTGAGGATGAGTGACGGAGCGCTTATGGGAATGCCCCGAATGCCGTGATGTCGGATTCTAAATAAATAAATCAATCAATAAATCAACCAATTATGATTTTAAATAGAATTTTACTTGCATGACTATTAGGGCAACAGTTATATATATATATATTTTTTTTAGCATATCCTTTTACAGGACTTAGCTGTCAACACCAGCATCTTTCAGCTGTATGTTGATCTCTTGGCAAGATTACGCTCAGTAGTTTGACATTGCTTTCTGAGCGGCCGGCTCAGTATCCCGCAAGTCACGAGCGGGGGTCGAACCGCCTCAGCTCTCGCTCCGCTACGAGACTCTGCGTGATAAACGGGATTACAGAGAGAAAGTGTTGTAACCCCACCGCCAGAGAGACCGGCCAACAGTTATATAGGTGTATATAATTTTGAGTTGCACTATTTTAGTATTGAAATGAAGATAGTTCTCTTCCAATCTCGTGGTCGTATACCATATTTCAATATCATTTTACATAATGCGTGTTAGATTTGTAAGCTTTCTTGTCCTTCCACTTATCAGTATATTAAAAACTGCAAATAATTAAATGTTGAACTCTGCATGAACCACTAGGAAACTTGAAAGACTACATTTGAGGTTTAGATTCATTTAAATTTTCATTTATGTAAGAAGACAATTGTGCTCAGAGTTTCAATATGAAGAGAGAAATGAATGCATATTAACGGTAGTTAACATTTTATTTTCAGGCTTGTAAAAATATGAGATGCGTTTTACAAATGCATGGTGCTATTTTCGCTACCTGCTTAATAGTTTCATGTGAATCTATTTAAATGCAAGGTCCTGTCAAATGCTCAAACTACCAATACGCTGTAAATCTAAACTATGTGCTCCTGGAATACATTCAATGACACGTACCGCTTTAATCAGGAAATGTTTTCTTATTGTCTAGTACTTCAGCCACAAAGTTTGCATGTTATGTGTGTATGTGTGAGTGTGTGCGCGCACACGTGTGTGAGTGTGTGCGCGCACATGTGTGTGTGTGTGTGTGTGTGTGTGTGTGTGTGTGTGTTCAAACAAGGATAGTAATATTTCACACAAATGAAATTACCAAACAATGTCAAGATACATACGATTAAAGACAGCTGTAATCACAACCCTACAGCTTTTTTACCACATAGACAATCAAAAGTGATCATCTGGCCAAAATAATATGAAAATAGCTTGTTAAGTTGTTTTTATGATTTCAGTTGTAATATTCCGCCCATTTGTCGTACGTGTGACATAAAAATCATCCCCGAGTTAGTAGTTATAGTATGTCCCACAAAGAATGCCTTCATTCACGATCAATTATTTTGAAAATTGTCTGTTGCATCGTTATGAAATTTTTCCAGCCGTCTTATATTTACCCCCACCCAAGGAATATGTCTTTGATAGGTCCAAAAACAATTTAAATCATCGAAAGCGGCGACATTCCTTTAATGTTTTGCTCAACAACTAGTGATTTCTCGCTAACAAATTTATGTTTACAGTAATGGGAGACCCGCCAATTCAGGTGACACACAAGGTGTATCCGGATTCGTATGGGAGTGGGTGCAATGAAAGAAGTAGCTTAAAATCGACAGGGTCGGCTGCATTGCACAGGGATTTTATCCCATATGGCTCAGTTTCTTTCCGCAGCGCGGAAAGCGTCGCACAAAGCACGAACTCCGTAGCTCCAGCGACGACCCTCGGGAGTCTCCGAAAAAATGCACTCGTGAAATGAAGGACGCGGCCCGGAATCGAACATACAACCTTCGGAGCCCGAGTCAGACGGCTTGACCACTTCACCACGGAGAATCCCGAGAGGGGTGCAATGTTTAATATTAGTAAAGACAGAGAATTTACAGAGGCACGGGGTAAATAATTTGTAAATTAACAGGAAAGTAGAAGGAATATATTTCTTACCTTATTTTTCATTTCCTTCTTGTTTCTTCAGCTGCTGGTTAATAAAGTGTACACAAGTATTCATGTTAGCTTTTTATATTAGGTTCGTGAAAGCTTCCAAATAGTTGTGCGTTAATGTGCGTATGGAGTGACCAGAAATGATACCGCAATTTAGTCATCATGTTTCCATTTTTAAGGATCTGTTCAGCTGTCTGTGTAGTTTGTTCACACGTACACATGGGTGACAGACCCGCTTTGAGTCTTCGTGAAAGACTCTCTACTCTGCTGTTTACCGTTCAGAGACGGAACATGATTATTTGTTTTGCACTATGAAAATAGTTGGCAATGTCTCTGTAGTGGGCTTGCTTCTTAACGACCAAGATGTTGGTCCTCTTTTCATTGAAGTTTATAGATTGATTCGTATGCACGTGTGTTGTCCCCTAATTTGACAACATGTTTTCTCTCACGTTTTGTGTTATGCCACAATATGTCAGTTTCCACCGCAATATTACTCTTCTGTTGGTATTCAATGCGTTTAGTGTGTGTGTGTGTGTGTGTGTGTGTGTGTGTGTGTGTGTGTGTGTGTGTGTGTGTGTGTGTGTGTGTGTGTGTGTGTGTGTGTGTGTGTGTGTGTTCAATACAGTTGTTTGTCACTGCTGAGGGCTTGCGGAATTGAAAATTCATCACAATGGAATACAATCTGTTACCATTGACATTATGCTGATGCTGTAATGTTTAGGGCCTGCAATTCGTCTGAGTAGTTGGAGCAAAATATCCCAGTAAGTGTGTACGTAAATTAAGGTCTGCGATCTGCTCAGACCTTAATCTGTGTTGGACGATTCCAGTAGGTTGATGATTGTTCTCGTTTGCATAAAATTCAATCCATTCTTTCTCCAATAGTCCTCTTCCTCTTTCAACATATGGTCCTCACATTTTTTTCCAGTAACTTTTATCAATATTTAATAGCACGGACTGGTTGACAGACAGACAGACAGACAGACAGACAGACAGACAGACAGACAGACAGACAGACAGGTAGGTAGGTAGGTATGTAGGTAGGTAGGTAGGCAGAAAGGTAGGTGGGTGGGTGGATGGCTGGCTGTCTAGGAAGGTAGGTAGGTAGATAGATAGATAGATAGATAGATAGATAGATAGATAGATAGATAGATAGATGGATGGATGGATGGATGGATGGATGGATGGATGGATGGTTGGATGGATGGATGGATGGATGGATGGATGGATGGATGGATAGATAGATAGATAGATAGATAGATAGATAGATAGATAGATAGATAGATAGATAGATAAATAGATAGATAGATAGATAGAACTAACGAAAATCGTTATTTTCAAAGGGTTAAGAATTGGGCACGCATTCCCGTCTGACATTGTGCCCTTCTTCTCTATTTCCTCTCATACATTCTTTCATTCAACATCTCTTATGAAGAATAGTTGTTTTTATGATTTCAGTTGTAATATTCCGCTCATTTGTCGTACGTGTGACATAAAAATCATCCCCGAGTTAATGTTTAACTGAGGCAATGTTTAACATGGGCATCATAAATACCCAAGGCGGGTGTAACGTGCCACACGTATGGGAATGTTTTTTTTTTTTTTTTTGCTAGTTGTCGTTCGAGATAATGTACCATTATTATTGTCTTTGTTGCTTTTTTTTAAAGGGGGCATGTAGTCTGTTTTGAGGTAGTGTTCAAACAGGTTGCGATTGTATGTAAAATGATTGGGGGTGTCTTTGATTTCTTGTGGAAGGTTATTCCACAACTGATTGGCAGAGTATGCTAAGCTTGTTTTATATAAGTCTATCCTAGGTTTAGGGACATGAAGTATATTTAGTCGTTCACTATGTCTTGCGTTATATTTAAACAATGGCCAAAGGTAGCTTGGGGCATTTTGAAATAGGATTTTGTGAGTTAGTTTAGCGTTATTAAAAAGTAGGCGTTTGTGGAGTGGCAGTAACTGAAGACGTTCATGTAGGTTAGAATTGTCTGTAAACTTATCACCATTGATTAGACGCACTGCCCTTTTCTGGAGCGAATAAAGGCGTTTTGTTATTGATTTGGAGCATCCATCCCAGATTGTGGAGCAATAATCAATATGTGTTTGTATGTGGGAAGTATAGAATATCTTTCTTGTGTTTTCGTCGAGGAAGTTTTTAATTTTGGCAAGTTGGTATACTTTTTTTGGCTATTTGTTTAACTAGAGCATGAACATGGGAATTAAAGGATAGATTTTGATCTATGATAAGACCCAGTGCCTTGTGCTCGGTTACACTTTCTATAGGTGTGCTACCAATGTGCAGCTGAAGAGTTCCCTGCGAGTTTAGAGTGTGAAGTCTTTGCCTCGTTCCTATTAACATAGATTTTGTTTTAGAAATGTTAATTTGCATGCGGTTTGCATGACTCCAGTTAACTACACTATTTATTTCCTGTTGCAAGGATAATTCTAGCACATTACGATCAATAGCGTTTGTATATACTGTGCAGTCGTCTGCAAATAAATCGCAGGACGATGACAGATATAAGGGAAGATCATTTATATAAATGGCAAATAACAAAGGGCCAAGTATAGACCCCTGAGGTACTCCAATATTAATGGTAATAGCTAGGGATAGAGATTTATTGTGTGATACTACTTGTTTTCTGTCTAATAAGAATGAGTTTATTAATGTCACTATATTAAAGCTTACTTTCATTGTTTCTAGTTTTTTAATTAGGATAGTATGATCTATCATATCGAATGCTTTTTTAAAGTATATAAACATCGTTCCACATAGAGTATTGTAGTTAATATTTTGATGCCAGTTTTCTATCATGTTTGTTAGGGCCGTATGGCAGGAATATTTTGGCCGAAATGCTGACTGACTGTCAGCTATTAGTTTGTGGCGAACTAAGTGCTCTAGTGTTGTTTTGTGGATTTGCTTTTCTAACGGTTTGGATAAAGAGGATAATATGGAAATTGGCCTATAATTACTCATGATACAATCGTCTAATGAACCAGCTTTTAAATGAGGATACACTTTAGCGATTTTAAAGGCTGATAGGAAGTGACCTTTGGTGAGACATTGATTGTATATAAAAGTTAGTGACTCGCAGATCGCCGGTGCAGCATAGCGAAGGATCCGATTACTGATTCCATCTAGTCCTGATGAGTTATTGTTTTTTAGGCTACTGAGATGAGTAAATACTTCAGTGGTCGTTATTAGCGGTATGTTTGTGGAAATGTCTCCATAGCATTTGCTCTCACAGAATGATGATAATAAAGATATGTCATGAGGCACATCTGGTATTGCGGCCTTCAGTTGGTTTATGTCAGACTGAAAGAAACTACTGAATTGATCACATGTAAAATGATTTGATGGTAACGATTGTGATGATTTGTGTTTGTTTGTCAAGGTATTAACTGCTTTCCATATATCTTTAGTGTTGGTTTTATCTATTATTAAGTTCTTAAAATAGTTTTTCTTTTCCTTTCGAATAACATATTGAACTTTGTTTCTCAGACTACGGTACATAGTTAGATCTCTATTTTTATGTGCCCTGTCCCGGTCTCTCATAAGTTCAACTACCTCCTGTGTGATCCACGGGGGCTTAGTGTGATGTTTAACACGAACTTCCTTAAATGGAACATGCTTATCAAATACGCTTAGAAAGGTCTTCAGCCAGTGGTCCAGAGCATCATCTGGGTCAGGAAGCTGGTAAACATAGTCCAGAGATGAGTTGAGCAAGTCTTGTAAGAAGGCATCTTGATGGAAGTTTTTGTAATTTCTATATTTTATACTTATATGTTTGTGTTTGGGAGTTTTGGTACCTCTTTTCGACCACGTGCAACATACTGGGTAGTGATCGCTCATTGCATTAATAGGTACAGTACATTATGTGATATTGTCAGCACACGTAGTATAGATATGATCTATAAGTGTTGCAGATGAATTTGTTATTCTAGTGGCTTTTTTGACTAACTGTTGGAAGTTATATGACTCTATTATGTTATCCCATGTTGTGGTTGATTTTTTAGTGTCTATGTTGAAGTCGCCTAGCAGTATTATTTCTCTAGCATTACTTAAGACTACATCCATCATAGTGGTGAATTTATCATACCAGATATTTCCTGCACTGGGGTTTCGATAAAGATACCCAACTACTAGGGGTATGCAATTTTGAAGCTTAACCTCAAGCCATACACACTCAATCTCACAGGTTTCAAAATCTAGCCTACGGTGGGCGTTAAGCGAGTTATAAACATAAACTGCAATACCCGTCTCTTGTTTCTGATAGGGATCTCTTCTAATGGTTTTAAAGCCTCTGATAGCGATGTCATCATCTGAGATGTTGCTATTTAATCGACTTTCGCTAATGCCGAACATGTGAAAATTTTGATTAAATATAAGTGATAGTTCAGGCAGCTTCCCTAATAAATGGCAGATATTTAAATGCCCGATTCTGAGCCCATTATTACTGAGCCAGTGTTCGTACTTATTAGACATCTTAACAATGCGTTATCATGAATATTTTAAAACACAAAATGAATACAACTTACGTCCTTTATAACAAATACACACTCTAAAGTACAGAGAAACAGTAATATCTCTATCAATATAAACACACACACACACACACACACACACACACACACACACACACACACACACACACACACAAAATAGTGTAAAAATAAGTAAGGATGATCAGTGAAGACTCCCCTCACTCAGAGTATAAACTTGATAAAAAGTATTATAAAAGATATCTAAGTGTCAATCTCTTTGACTTCAATACGAGTCAATGTTTACAACCACGTGCAATCTAATACGTTGCTATATAAATCAATAACCTAGTATGCGCATAAACTTTCCAGGAGAAGCTCTTTCTTGTACCGAGATTCGGTGTTTCTTTGTGCTGAATTGCTAGTACATACCAGGCTGTGTTGGTCCTTGGTACAGCGACATCATAAATGTCTGCCGAAGTGAAGCTGGACTAATCCGTGTGAGGTATAACAACTCTGGGTTACAAGGGAATGGATACTGTTGATTTCTCACGGGTGTGTAACGACTTCCAACTACAGACTCTGATTCGTGGCTAACAGGAGGCTGTGGTGGCACGTTGTTGTTACTTCTGGATTGATCCTTGCTGTGGAGAAGAGGGAACGTATCTTCATAATTATCACCCTCCTGTATGAAAGAGTGCGTATTGTACGGATTTGGTGTGGTGGAAATGTTCCGTCTGGCTTGGATATCAGGTGCCATGGTTATGAGTGGTCTGCTCTCTTCTGGCCTATTGGTACTTGATGTGGCGGCAGTAAGTCGTCTGGCTTGAGTTTGAGGTGGTGTAGCTAAAAGTGTCCTACGTGGTGCAGTATTGGATGTAGGTTGTGTACGTTCAGGGTATTTAATATTTTTGGCGAGCAAGCTGGTGCCCAATGTAGACAAATGTACTTGATCCTTATAAAGTCGCTTTTTAGGTGCTCCAGACTGTGAAGTAAACACCGGTGTATTGTTGATGAACTGTATGTTGTTGTGAGAACAAAACTTCTGCAATATGTTGTTATTTATGTCAGCTAGACGACGCTGGAATCCATAACTCGGTGATATGATGGACGAGAAGAAAATTGACGAGTTAGGAAAAGTGTGACGTAATCCGTTCAAGAGCGCCAGCAGTTGAGATGTTATTTGCTGGTTGTTCATGGTGTCATTGATACCAATATGAACGTTTGCCTTTTTTACGTTAAGATTTACATCCATCCTCCTAATCTTGTCTGTTAGCCGGTCAACACCAGCCCCGGGCAATGGAATTATGGAAACAATGTCTTTGTCTGTAGTAGCCATCCGATCGCTGTATAGACCTTTCATTAGAGAGTCGCCTATTATAATGTGTGTACAGTCGGGTCGTGCTGTCTGCACATGTTGGTTGTCAGTACGCCTTGCTAGTTGTTTCTCCCATTTAGAAGCAGTCTGTACGTCTCCATGTGACTCTCCCTGTGTTTCCTGGAGGCGTGTGTTGTCTGTTGGCAGTGCACTATAGCACTACGTTTTCTGACAAATTTTCTTGAAGATAGATAGATAGATAGATAGATAGACAGACAGACAGACAGACAGACAGACAGACAGACAGACAGACAGACAGACAGACAGACAGACAGACAGACAGACAGACAGACAGACAGACAGACAGACAGACAGACAGACAGACAGACAGACAGACAGACAGACAGATAGATAGATACTTAGATAGATAGATAGATAGATAGATAGATAGATAGATAGATAGATAGATAGATAGATAGATAGATAGATAGATAGATAGATAGATAGATAGATAGATAGATAGATAGATCCCCGCCAGGAGCTGTGCGAAGCCGGGCCGAGTTAGCTAGTTTATTTATATAATCACGTTTTATGAAAGAACCCCCATTTGAGACACCTCTGAACAAACCCATTTAACTTCGCGCTGTTTGTGCCAAAACGAAAACCGAGAGACAATTTCAAACAGAGCGGGGGTGTGTCTTGCTGAAGCTGTAATACTTTTAAAATGATGGACTTAATCCCTAAGCCGTAAATTATATACCGCATATAAACAAACATAGAAATGTGCTGTACAATCTCCAGAAGAACATTTTTTTTTGTTGGGTGGACATAATGATAAGGTTATATGCTAAATCTCATCATTTTCCCTCAGTTGGTTACTGAGATATTGCATTTTATATTGAGGCAAAAAAAAAAAAAAAGCACACTAGAGTACGAAATCTGTCGCATGGCACCACTGAGTCTAAGTTTCGTCATCCGATCCCTCTACGATGTTCTGCCATCATGTGCCAACCTGGCAACGTGGAGGTTAACCACCGACCTGTTCTGTCTCCTATGCACGAAAGTCCAGACAGCGGAGCACGTTCTGTTTGGTTGCAAGGTTGCCCTAACCCAGGGCTGTTTCACATGGCGACATAACAAAGTTCTGGCCGAGTTGGCCGACATAGTGGACGTGGCAAAGATGAAAGCTACCAAAGTTCGGAACGGACCGAGGCCGATGGAAATCTCCTTTGTCCGAGCAGGGCACAAACTTGGTAAAGCTGACGACTTGCCGCTTGCTGCCGTCTTCGACGGTGCGAGGGATGGCAACTGACCGTAGACCTAAAGGACCATGGCAATTCCTCTGAGGTGATCCAAAGGTTTGGCTTGCGGCCTTAAATTGTGCTTAGCTCCTCGTCAGCGAAGCAGCTAACGCTGATTGAGCTGAACGTCCCGTACGATTGAGGAACAACACCTGTACAAGACAGAGAAGTACAATGACATGGACGTGAGTCTTAGGCGGGAGGGTTACACCGTCAGGCTGTTCGCCGTCGAGGTAGGCGAGCGAAGTCTTGTCTCCTACTCCGTATTTGATGTGCTGAAACGAATGGGCAACAAAGGACGAGCAAGGGCCCGGGCCCAAAAACAACTGTCTGAGGCTGCCGAAAAGGCCTCGTGCTTGCTGTGGAACTGCCACAACCTAAATTGGAATGAGTCTCGGAACTAGTATGGTTAGAAGCGGTGACTGCAATACCAACAATTTCTCAGTCAAAACCACGAACTTTAAAACGTCTCGTTTCAGAACTTTAGCCTTTCCTTCGAACGTGGTGGCGAGTCCCAGTGCAGTCAATCACGCAAATGGGAATCTCGATATATGAAGCCCATAAACGGGCACTCCACTATTAGTGGGCACTAAGTATATAGCACTGATAAATTATATAGCACTTTAAACGGGCACTATCCACTATTTATGCTTCACCTCGACACCGTCCAAGGTACAAGAGGAACAAGATGAGATGAGATGAGATATTTATTTGTATGATATGTTAAAATAAATACGTTGTCAGCTTTCTTGAATACGTTTTGTTTAAATAACATAAATACTGTCGCACAAGTTGCGTGGACCAGTGTGCAAGAAGAATAACCATCACATATGTTTCATTGCGTGTGACACAAAGATTTAAATTTAACAAAAAGTAACCACAGAAGTGGGGAAGAATGCCTGCCTACGCTATCAGGTGTGAGTCTTGTCGTGTCCGACCGAAAGCTAAGACACAACTCTACTGAGAAAATGACAAGTCTGTTTGTAGGACGTTAGATGACATCGCCAACTGTACTGTTCCGTTGGATATATAACTGCCTAGCAGCACTTGAACACACACTAAACATTGTCCACCATATAATTGTCCACTATTTCAATATTTCTGGCGTAACACATTTGATCTTTAATAGATGACGTACGATAGAAATTTATTAATGGGTTAATGGGGAAATGAAAACTATAAAATACTTATTCTTCTTCTTCTTCAGCGTTCCGAGTTATTGAGGTTCTTTGCTGCAAATACAGTCCGTCTCCATTCTTTGTTTTTTTTTTTTTTAATGGGCCTTTTACAGCCGGACAAAAATAATGGATCTCATTTTGTAAACTTAGTCTCCATTCGTCTCTCTAGTTGACCTTCTCTTGCCAGTCGTTGATTCCAAGTGCTTGTAGGCCTGTATATATATTATCTTTCCACCATCTTCTTGGTCGGGGGTCTTTTTTGCACTCATCATCGTGTCGTGTCACCTTGTCGCGCTGCGAGCGCTAACAAGTCAAGTCGCATTATTCTGTCAAGAAGCCTGATACGCGGGAAAATATCACGTGGAAAGTCAAACAACAAGAAACACGCTGCGGCCAAAGTGTGCAGCGTGGGAGCCGAAAAACAAGAAGAAGAACGTGGAGAGCCTACCTGCTAGCTGCATCAAAGAGCCTGATACTACAGCTATCACTGAAGCTACAACGAGAGAGAAGATTGACAGCCCAAAACAGTCAAGAACCAAGTTAGCAGAGAAGAAGGAGGAGAACGACACCAGAGTCGGAAACACCGACCCAAAAACAGCCCGATGGGTCGTCAAGCGGATTCCAGTGGAGCTGACAGACGAAGAAATCCTGAAGCAGCTACGGGAAGAGAATCTCCACACCCGATTCGTGAAGGCGGAGCGGCTCCTCACCTACTCCAAGATACCTACAACCTTGGCAGTGGTGACATCGGAGGGCAGCGAAATGCCGACCACAGTATCATTCAACAAGAGAATGCAGCAACCAGAAAGATTCATCCCAAGAATCACGCAATGTTCCAGATGTCAGAAGGCCGGCCACAGCAGAGCTACGTGCCGCAGTAAGACGGAAATATGCCGATACTGCGCCGATCACCACGCCTTCAAGTAGTGTCCGCTGGCCAAGCTGGACACGGATTTCAGAGCCCCTAACAACAAAAGAAAGTGTGCCAACTGCCTGGGCAAGCATGGAGCTAGATACTTGGGCTGTCCGTACCTGCAGAGACACAGAGACGTCTTAAAGATCGCCATCATCACAAAGACACCATTCAAGGAAGCAATGCAGAGGGGCGAGACAGCCACGGATATAGCACAAGCCGAAAGAGATCAACTCCATAAACAGATAGATGAGTTGAAGAGACAAGTCAAGGCACTGCTGACGCCGACCCCGAACAACGACAACGAAAAACTACTGGCGGAAATTAAGGAGATTCAGCAAAACATCAAGCAAGAAGTAGAACATATGGCACTGATTAAGTAAGGAGAATGAAGAGATCCCACAAACCATTAAATCAGACCGAGAACTACAGAAAGCTGAAATGGAAATACCCCGAAACAAAACCACAGAAGCCGAACGAGAAATTACAGAGAAATCGCAGGATGAAAACCAAGAGACCTAGCCGGAATCACAAGCGAAAGCCAGCAGCCCAACCACGACGCCCGAATCATTCAAAGGGAAGCCAATATCCCACCAGACATCACAAGAAAATCGAGATGAGCACCCTGACGTCGACAAAGAGGATGACCGGAGGTTTCAAATATTGTCCGCTAAGATAACGAGGCAATACGGACTCAAGTGCGAGGAATACAGAAAGCGCATGGAAGAAAAAGAAAAGAAGTACGGGAAACCAATACCCTGCAGTATCGCCACAATTCCAGATATAAAACTCGCAGATAAATACACATGGCAATACTACTTTGAAGACGGAGAAATCATCCCATGGCTGAGCTCGGAGGAAGCAATCGAAAGACAGCGACAACTCAAACGAGGGAAGTGGAATGAAAGAAAGCGCCAGGAGGCATATCACATCGAAAAGCTTCTACAGTTACTTCACAATTGAGAAGACAAAATACCAAATAAAAAGTCCGTTTAAAGACTGCAACCAGTCAAGCCAGGAGTCTGCGCCAACAAAGAAAACATGAGGAAACAGCACAAAAGACAGCCGCCGACCGATCCCCCAGCTTACGATGCATGGAGTGGGATAACGAAAAGTCCGTATAAGGTCTGCAGCCAGTCAAGCCAGATGAGCCAGGAGCCTACACAAACAAAGAAAACCACAAAAACAGACGAGCACAAAGGAAAGCCTCCGACCACTGCTGACGTCACAGACACAAACGCTACATAACCAGTCCGAGATAGGACTCACAAGACAAGAATTAGTGTGAATAAACCCACAAAAACCACGGACCTCAACAATAACTACAGCTGATAAAGCAGGTTAGACGAGGCCGAATTTGGAATTTTTGTTTTTGAAAATTGAAATTGGAATTGGAATTGGTCTTCTTGGTCTACCTCGGGGTCTATGGTCATTTATTTCCTGATTGTAAGCGAGTTTTGTTTCCCTATTATCTTCCATTCGTTCTATATGCCCCAGCCATTGTAGTCTATTAGCCTTCATGATACCAGTGATAAGCGGGGACTTAAACAGATCATAAATATCTTTGTTACTTCTTCTTTTCCACTCTCCACTTCGTGTATCCCTAATGGGTCCAAAGTTGCGTCTTAAAACTTTGTTCTCAAAGGTTTGTAACAAGGCTTCGTCTCCTTTCGTTGTACTCCAGGTTTCAGAGCCATACAGCACAACTGGTCTGATCAGTGTTTTGTATATTGTGATTTTGGTGTTACGAGATATCGCATTTGATTTTAGTAGATGTTGTAGTGCATAGTATATCTTATTTCCAGAATTGATTCTAGTTTGTATTTCTTCCCTTATGATGTTGGAGCAGTTGAAGATTGTACCCAGGTATTTGTATGTTTCCGTTCTTTTAATGGTCATATTATCTATTTGTATGTGGCCAGAGATTTTAGCCATTTCTTCTCTTGAAATTACCACATATTCTGTGTTATCTTGGTTGATAACCAGCCCCATTTGTTGGGCTTGTTCCTTTAAGTGAGTCAATATTTCCAATGTCTGTTGTTCATTTTCCCCTATAATATCTATATCATCTGCAATACCAAGCAGCTTGGATGTTCCTCCAATATCACATTCCTCATTTACCTTCCTTACAACTTTCTCTAGAGCCAGATTGAAGAGTAGCGGCGATAATAAAATACTGGCAAGATTTGATTTCCTTCCGTGTTATAAGTGTACAAAGTGTTAATTTTTCAAAAAGAACCATAGTCTATTACAGATGTTCAAACACTGTTTATTTAATTCATTAGCTTTAATGTATTTGGCTACTTCCAAGAGTGCTGGGAAGTTACCAACGAAAAAACAGACACCTGGTGAAGCACAGCAACATTGCTTTTCAATAGTTATGAGGGGCTACAGATTGGATAGGAAGCAATGGCAGCAGCACTGAAAAATGAAGATGTATATTACAGAGTCAGGTATGATCTCTTAGTGCACACTATTTTCAAGAAGGATGTTTGTCCCTGGGTGCTGAATTGGATACCAGCTACCTTGCACATTCATAGGGGTGCTCTCAACCTATGTTTATGGACCTGTGTATTATTATCCAGAGGTTACTACAAGCATCTGCAATTTCAACTGTGCTAATCTTGTTTATACAAGCAAGATTGTCATCATCGAAGCACCAGGAATTGGAAGAATACCAATATTTGCAGCTGATCATCTTACGGGCAGGAAAGAGGCAGAACGCAAATTGCTCAAGAGTTGCAGGAGACAGTAAGCAAAGTGGTAGACTAGTGCACAAAGATGGGTGATGTCATCAACCCTGATAAAACGTATGACTTATGGTTTTCTCTGGAAATTAGGATTGATATGGCTAACGCCAAAGATCTCAGAAATATGCATTGTGGTTTCAGAGAGTGCAAACAAGGAATTCCGTTGAATAACAAGAAGAAAAAAAATGATGCCACCAAAATGTGAGATAACAATACACAAACAATACTCAACCGAGTTGACATATTTACGACTAAATGCATAGCGGCACTGTAACTTCAGATGGAAGAAGAGCGAAAGAGATTAAAAGCCGAACATGTCACGCAAACGCTGCATTTCATTCAGTAAAGGAACATTATCTTATGCAATAAGATAATATCACTGATTGTTAGAGCTATACAGGAATACTGTATAATCTAATAATATAAATAAAATATATTAAAATTAATATTCTAGGCATGAGTGAGATGTGAAGGAAGGAATCTGGTAGGGTAATGAAACTAAAATGTTATATAGAAATTGTTTTCTTGTATGACAGTGAATCATGGAACGTGAATGAACAAGTTAGGAAGAACTTAAAAGCAGCTGAGATGTGGTTCCTTATAGGAAATTGGTGCGAATACCTGAGTGACCATCAGCGATTGCCCGGAAGAGGCCTATGAAACTAGGACAGGACCTGCAACTATAAGAAAGAGGCAAACAACAGTCTTTGGTAATGTGATGAGAAGCGAGGCATCAGAGAGCGTCGTGACAACTGGAAAGATCAGGGAAAGAGAAATGATGTTGGCTGCATTAAGACAGTAGCGTGGTGGAATATCATCGATAGAGTTGATCCAGAACACCAGAAACCGAGTTCTGTAAAGAGACTCGAATGCTTATTCCCTTTGGCAGGGCACATAATGATGATATATGTCAAGAGAACGAGAACAAGACCAAGGCTGTGAGAGCACGTACGCCCTTTGAATATAATAGGGACAGCACCCTTCAGTGACGCCTCAGACAAAAGGCAGGCAGTGTCACTGGCTGACCTACTTATATGCAGCCTCCATGGTGGACCTCTGAGGCAGAACGTGCATGGAAATTCACGAGAGTGGCAGTTAAACAGTTACAGAAAGCGCGGCTGACACCTCACAGGTCACAAGAAGAAATAGAGAAATCTTCGAAAGAAAAGAAAGATAAGATGGAGGAATTCAAGCGATGTGCAGCAAAGACCAAAAAAGTGAAAAGGGAACAATGTATGAAAGAGATTGGAGGAGATAAAACATTCAGAAACTTCTGTAAATTACAGAGACAGTTGTAAAGGTAAGATCGTCCTGACACAGTGGGTACAATATACAAAGAGAGTGGTTCGCCTTTGACAACAAACACAGAGAAAGGGGAAGCCTTCCTGCAGATGTTTATAGCAAGGACAGATGGGAACAGTTGAGACATCAGAGACTCAGTTAGAGAAGATCTCTCGGGTACCATTACATATTCCTGCTGTGAAGAACATTAGGATTGATATGGCAAATATACACAATGTGGGGTGTTGTGTTTGGTAAGCGCCGCCCAACGTTCGGCGCTAACAGAAAGCAGGTAGTACCGTCTACTGTTATACGGTAGCTCGGTCATATCTGACTAAGACCTGACACACACACACACACACACACACACACATATATATATATATATATATATATATATATATATATATATATATATATATATATATATATATATATATATCAGGTATAAAAAATATATTGAAACTAGCAAAAGACACCGCACCAAGGCCCGATGGGGTTTGGTACGTCCGCATGAAGAATATTAGTGATGGAGAACTTATGGAGATGGATGCTCGCTTTAATCTGATCATCAGGATGGCATCAGTACTCCAGGATTGGGTGCACAGCTATGTAACACCACTACCTGAACCAGGCAAAGATCATTCAAAGCTAATTTTGTTTAGGATTATCACTCTATATAATACATGTGATACGTTGCTGGAGAAGATCGTTTCTGTTAAGCTACAGGAATATTCAGAACGGAACCCCCCCCCCCCCCCACATCCGAAAGGTTTGAGAAGTTATCGGCCAGGGAAAGATGCTTGATTAAATGATCAATTTAAGTCCCTAACGCCCCTGGCCCCCCCCCACCCCATCTCCGTAGTAAGCTTCCTATTCTCCCAGACTCTTTTTGTTAACCTGTTCATTGTTGTTGCTGCCTTACCAATACGGATGTTGATTTCCTGATCTAGGGATAATTTGCTATTTACCACTGATCCTAGATATGTAAAATGGTCTACCATCTCTAGTTCGGCGTCGTCAATAAAGATTGATGGTAACCCATGTGCACCTTGTGACATAATCTGTGTCTTCTTTTTGCTAATTGTTAAACCAAATTCAGAACAAGCATTGTAGAATGCAGATAGTAGACATTGCAATTCTTCCTCACAGTGGGTCGTAACTGCACCATCATCTGCAGAAAGCAACTCTCTGATCAGTACCCTCCTAATTTTGGTCTTGGCCTTCAATCTTTGAGCATTGTAAAGGCCGCCATCTGAGCGTGAGTGAATGTATATACCACCATCCTGATCACGAAAGGCATATTTCAGTAGAAGTGAAAAGTATATTCCAAAGAGGGTGGGAGCTAATACACAATCTTGCTTAACTCCACTCTTGATTTCAAATTCTTCAGAAGTTGCACCATCAAACTTGATTATACCCTTCATGCCTGTGTGGAACGATTCCACAATGGACAGAAGAGTTGGTGGGCAGCCAATCTTCTTTAGTGCCTTGAATAGACCCTCACGACTGACCAAATCAAATGCCTTTGTGAGGTCGATGAAGGCAATAAACAGTGGTTGATTCTGTTCACGGCAATTTCTTGCATTTGTCGCAATGAAGACCAGGGATGGAGTTATTGCCTCTCCATAGCACAAAGCCTGGGCTAAAATATAGAGATCAAGTGTTGCCCATGCAGCATGATCCCTCTCTCGGCCTGCCTAGTTCACTCCAGAGGAAAGGTAACACCCCTACATCTGGAACAAGACAAGCTGCAGAAGCTGCCGGATCAGCAAAGCAATGTTATAACTGTCCGCCTGTCGGAGCTTCGATCCTAACCAGCTGCCAACCAAGGCTTAGGGCCTGGTCTGCCCTGCCATGACATTTTGTCTTTCGCTTGCTTTTCCTCGCACCAGGGTAAGGCTTCTACCCTCCCAATTGCGCTCTTCCGCCCGAAGCCGTTGGCACAATGTGGGGTGTTGTGTTTGGTAAGCGCCGCCCAACGTTCGGCGCTAACAGAAAGCAGGTAGTACCGTCTACTGTTATACGGTAGCTCGGTCATATCTGACTAAGACCTGACACACACACACACACACACACACATATATATATATATATATATATAGCATGTGAGCAAGCAGAGTAAGCCGCTGTAGTTTGTTTGCCCAGTGCTTGCCTGCCGACCCGTTGGTCATAAGTTTGAGTTCCCATTGACGACTATTGCCTTTAAATAAAAAAACAACCTGGCCTAGCCTCACTGGTCGACGCAGCCTAAATGTTTCTGGGAGTGAAGGAAACTCGTGTAATATTGATCTACATTTAAGTTCCTAGGAGTGGTAACTATTATGAAAATCGCATCATATACTCAAAAATATCATAGCATATAGCCTTCTTCATAATCTTCATATAATCAAGTCTTTTACTATTTTACATTACTAAGATATCTTTACAATACATTTGGTATATTATGGCCAGTTCATAACACCAAAGTAATTCTGCAAAGGGAATAAGATCACATAACGTTTAGATTTATTTATGAACGATTTAGCGGGGGAAAGCTAGAAAGAAGCGATGACATAGTTCTGGCTATCAAGAAGCGCAGTTACAGACACTATATGTAGGCGTCACTGTTGTGCTCACATCAATACTACACGCTTATCTCTAAACACACATACTCGAAATTCGATAATGAACGAACTAAGAATTACAACTAAAAGGGGGAGGAGAGGCAAACGACGAAGAAGAAGTAGGTTTAGGAGTAGAAGTAAGATGAGGAGACAAGGGAATCAGAAGAAGACAAGGAAGAAGAAGAAGAAGAAGAAGAAGAAGAAGAAGAAGAAGAAGAAGAAGAAGAAGAAGAAGAAGAAGAAGAAGAAGAAGAAGGAGCGATGGAGGAGGAAGAAGAAGAGACAAAACAAATAGGGGTGGGGGGCGGGGTGGAGGGTTAGTTGCTCGAGTGTGTTTGCTTTTGATCACACAATGTTTTATTATTGAGAGTTATTGCTTTTCACAATCTTCAGCACATTCTGTAGCTAATGTTTTGAAAATATGAATTATTCCTTGTAGCTGCAAATTAAGAATATTTGCTGATACAGACCAGTTATTTGTTAAACGAAAATTAATCTGTGAAAACATGTGTTTAATGCAGTGTGTCTATACACCCGCTGGTGCGCATATATGTTATAGATGCTATAGTACAGTCCGTATAACAGTAGACGGTACTACCTGGTTTCTGTTAGCGCTGAACGTTGGGCGGCGCTTACCAAACCCGACACCCCACATTGTGCCAACGGCTTTGGGCGGAAGAGCGCAATTGGGGGGTACAAGCCTTACCCTGGTGCGAGGAAATGCAAGCTAAAGACAAAATGTCATGGCAGGGCGGACCAGGCCCTAAGCCTTGGTTGGCGACTGGTCTAGGATCGAAGCTCCGACAGGCGGACAGTTAGAGCATTGCTTTGCTGATCCGGCAGCTTCTGCAGCTTGTCTTGTTCCAGATGTAGGGGTGTTGCCTTTCCTCTGGAGTAAACTAGGCAGGCCGAGAGAGGGATCATGCTGCATGGGCAACACATGATCTCTATATTTTAGCCCAGGCTTTGTGCTATGGAGAGGCAATAACTCCATCCCTGGTCTTAACTGGTCTCGGAATCAAAGCGAGAGGCAACTGTTACGGGTTATAAGTCCTTGTCAGTTGGCGTAGACATGGGGCGCCACGCGTTGCCTCTGACGGTGGGAGACACCTATAGGTGTCACTGATCAGCTACCGCCCGCCTCAAGCTGGGCAGCCCCCAGCCAATTGGGTGCTGATCCGCCACAGCCTGCCTGCTTCAATGGGTGCTTGGGGCTAGGACAAAATCTGAATCGCAGGCTGTAAAACCAACGCACCAGGTACAAACAAATATAAATATAGAAACCTCAAGCTACGGCTTGCAACCTGGAACGTGAGAACCATGTGTCCAGGATTTTCCACTGACTTGACCAATATTGACGATGTGAGAAAAACGGCTGTGATTGATGCCGAACTCAATCGTCTAAACATTGATATTGCTGGCCTGCAGGAGACTCGCCTCGCTGAGGAAGGGTCACTCAGGGAAAACAACTACACCTTTTTCTGGAAGGGTAGAGGGCAGGCAGAAAAAAGGCAACACGGTGTGGGCTTTGCAGTGAAGAATTCGCTACTGGGAATGATTGAAATTCCAGCAGGAGGAAATGAAAGACTATTATCCCTGCGCTTGGCAACCTCTTGTGGGTTTGCCACCATTATTACTGCATATGCACCGACACTCGATTCCTCTGATGATGTGAAGGATTCGTTCTATGAGGAGTTAGACTCCGTGATCAAGGCAGTTCCAAAATCTGACTACATTTATATGCTCGGTGATTTCAATGCTCGTGTGGGCAAGGACTCGAGTTCATGGCCAGTGTGCCTTGGAAAATACAACATCGGTCGCATGAATGAAAATGGGCAAAGGCTGCTGGAGCATTGCACCAGTAATGACCTATGTATTACAAACTCCTTTTTTAAAACAAAAGAGATGCATAAGGTCACATGGAAACATCCAAGATCCGGCCATTGGCACCAGCTGGACTTCATCATCACACGGAGACAACATCTGAACCATATATCATTGACTCGCAGTTACCACAGTGCTGACTGTGATACGGATCATTCTTTGGTTGTTGCAAGGGTTAGACTGAGACCAAAGAGAATCTACACAGCTAAACACAAACCTAGCCTCAGGATTAATATTATTAACACTCATGATCCTGAAAAGTGCTTTCAGTTTCAACAGCAACTTGAAGACGCTTTCACTGATACACCAGAAAATTGTACAGTAAATGAAAAGTGGGGTCAAATTAAGGAAACTCTTTATAAAACTGCCGTAGGGGTTTACGGCACTGTGGATCATAAGAGGCAGGACTGGTTTGCGGCCAACAGCGAGACTCTGCAGCCCTTGATTGATAAGAAGAAGAAAGCTCTCTTAAGAAACAAGGAAAGACCAACGCGTAACACTCTGAGTGAGCTTAGGCAAGCTAGGAAGGATGTGCAAAAGGCTGCCAGGCAGTGTGCAAATGATTATTGGATCAAGTTATGTGAGTCCATTCAAATCGCAAGTGATAAGGGAGACATAAGAAGCATGTATGAAGGAATAAAGAAAGCCTGCGGTCCAGTGATCAAAAGAAGTGCACCATTGAAAACCTTGACTGGAGAAATCATCACTGATAAGAAACAGCAGATGGACAGATGGGTAGAGCACTATTTGGAGCTTTACTCAAGTGAGACCAAACTAGCGGATGATGCCCTCAACGCCATAGAGGCTCTACCAACTCTTGACCACCTGGACACACTTCCCACCATAACAGAAGTTAAGTGTGCTATAAATGAACTTGCATCTGGCAAGGCTCCAGGTAAGGATGGGATTCCAATAGAGGTTATCAGGAGTGGGCAAGACACACTCACTATACAGATCCACCAGCTAATAGAGCTATGCTGGCGTGAAGGACAAGTCCCACAGGATTTCAAAGATTCAAGCATCATAACACTGTACAAGAACAAGGGCGATCGGAGCGACTGCAACAACTATAGGGGTATCTCACTTCTGTGTATTGTTGGAAAAGTATTTGCCAGAATTGTTCTGCGCAGACTTCAAGTCCTAGGAGATCAAGTCTACCCCGAATCACAGTGTGGCTTTCGACAGAACCGGTCTACCACTGATATGATATTCTCATTGCGACAAATGCAAGAAAAATGCCGTGAACAGAATCAACCACTGTTTATTGCCTTCATCGACCTCACAAAGGCATTTGATTTGGTCAGTCGTGAGGGTCTGTTCAAGGCACTAAAGAAGATTGGCTGCCCACCAACTCTTCTGTCCATTGTGGAATCGTTCCACACAGGCATGAAGGGTATAATCAAGTTTGATGGTGCAACTTCTGAAGAATTTGAAATCAAGAGTGGAGTTAAGCAAGGTTGTGTACTAGCTCCCACCCTCTTTGGAATATACTTTTCACTTCTACTGAAATATGCATTTCATGATCAGGATGGTGGTATATACATTCACTCACGCTCAGATGGCGGCCTCTACAATGCTCAGAGATTGAAGGCTAAGACCAAAATTAGGAGGGTACTGATCAGAGAGTTGCTTTTTGCAGATGATGCTGCAGTTACGACCCACTCTGAGGAAGAATTGCAATGTCTACTATCTGCATTCTCCAATGCTTGTTCTGAATTTGGTTTAACAATTAGCAAAAAGAAGACACAGATTATGTCACAAGGTGCACATGGGGTACCATCAATCTTTATTGACGACGCTGAACTAGAGATAGTAGACCATTTTACATATCTAGGATCAGTGGTAAATAGCAAATTATCCCTAGATCAGGAAATCAACATCCGGATTGGTAAGGCAGCAACAACAATGAACAGGTTAAGAAAAAGAGTCTGGGAGAACAGGAAGCTTACTGCCAAAACAAAAGTCCTTGTCTATCAAGCCTGTGTCCTTAGTACTCTTCTCTATGGCAGTGAAACCTGGACAACTTACTCACACCAAGAGAACAACTTAAACAGCTTTCATATGCGGTGTCTGCGAAGAATTCTTGGTATTAAGTGGCAAGACAAAATCACAAATACTGAAGTATTGGAAAGATCAGGTTGTGTGACAGTTTATTCCATGCTCAGTCTTCGTAGACTTAGATGGATAGGACATCTTAGGAGGATGGATGATGGTAGAATACCAAAGGATATCTTTTTTGGTGAATTACAGATGGGTAAGAGATCTCAGGGTCGGCCTCTACTACGATACAAAGATGTGTGTAAGCGGGACATGATTGATACAGGCATTGATAATGCACATTGGGAGCAAGTCGCCGCTGAACGTGTTGCATGGAGGGCAAATATCAGAAATGGAATAAAGTCAAAGGAGAAAATTATTGCAGAAAAGTCACACATCAAGCGTTTGAGACGTAAGATGGTGCATGATGGTGGAAATGACCACGTGTTCACATGCACCCACTGTGAACGGACATTTACAGCGCAAATTGGCCTTATCAGTCACACTCGCTACCGCCATAGTTAAAAGTTATTATGCCTTTTTAAAGCACAAACTATCGTCTGTCAAGACGGCAAGGTGCCAAGGTGCCAATGAGTACAGTCCTATGATAATGGCAACAAGTGTTTCTCATACTGCACTTTTTTCTTCAAATGGAAATCAAATCAAGAAGAATTGCTTTTCAAATCATCCGACTTAATGAACGTGATTGCTTTTTTGGCTCAGTTACTAACATAATGCGACTGGTATGTCACGCAATATGGAATGTTTCTTTCTAGAACTGTAGTCGTTTTTAATGTTCAAGCGAACATCATAATGTATTCTTGTACAGCTCAATACGGAGATCAGCGACCATAAAAATAGTTAAAAGACACATTTCAGATCTATACATACCAGTTCTTGTTCCTTGCTGCAGTCACTCAGTGAAAATAAGCAATTATTGGAGCCTGATTTGCCGACGGCGACAAACTTTTCTAGCGTGGGTGTACTGACTGCCCCTATTCAAAACCCTTGCACTTAGTAAACACACTTACACCTGGTTACACGTACCAACAGTTCGCTTAGATTGTTTTACCTAGGACGGGGAGAGTTATTTCACTCCTTGACCCCACTATTCTTCAGAGCTTATAGTCTGCACTTGAAGTGTGCACAAGTGGAAGTTAACCAATGCCCACAAATGTGTCCTATACACCTAATAGTGTGTGTGAGACTTGTCCCTGATTGCACCAAGGATGACAACCATTAAACAATTGAAGTACTTTGTCAATTGACTTTCCCTCCATTTCGCGATGGCAATTATGGCACTCTTTCATGTGTGTGACATTTTCGATTGTATCCCGGGGACTCTATTTTCGAAAGAAAGGATGTGCTTCTGAAATTAATTTATCGGCTACGTGAAATCAAAATAAAATAATTTGATTTGAATGACAATCTTGTTTTTGGATTCTTGATTCGCGCCCATAAAAATTTATATTTAAGCTTATGATGTTTGCCTCATATGAGTTCCACAACTAATTCTAATCTTCAACCACCACTGAAGACTTAACTGAAACCAAACCTCCTAATAGTCTTGCATACTGATTACTAATCCGTTGTTAATTTACTGACAATGCCTGTGATGGCTTACGCTATCGAACAAGTGGTTTCAATGTTGCTTGTGAAAACAGAGATTCGCGTGTATTATCTGTACCCGTATCACCCCTTTAAACTGTTGACCACAGGTACAGTTTGTGTGCACTACCCAGTCATCTTGAGTCAAACAATTCTAAACCGGACTGAACCCTATGCAGCACCAATTATCTGTTGCGCTTGTAACTCAGAAAGATAATATCAGCCGTATTGATCGTGTCTGTCCTACGATTGTATCTAAGTGGTTTTAATCCATGGAACTGAACTAGCTGAAATGTTAACTCATTATTTTCATATCAGACAGATACATTCATGTGAGTGTGATTATTGTGCATAATGGGTATCGGTAATGTTTTGTGCTACTAAATTCCGATACAATTCTAAACAGGCATCATAATTGAGCCTTCATTTGACACCACACGTGAGAAGACTGAGTCGGAAGCAGCTATAAAGAATCCAGCCGTATAAATACTGACACGTTGCCCAGTCAATATGTCTAAAATGCATGATAATTTATAGAATAAAAATTAATGAAACTCATTTGTGGCAGGTTCCGCGTTAATTATCCTCATTAAGTATACATTTGCAACCAACTGTAAGACAAGTGCACTTCTTAACATTGAGACAACAAAATAATGGTTGGAAAAACTATCAAAATAAATGCTAATTTAAAATTTCTATTTGCATGTAATTAACCAGTTATTTGAAACTGAAACAAAATATAAGAGGACACATGACAGCATATGCGTTTTTATTCTTGCAACACTAGATATGTTTAACATTCAAGTAACCAACGATATATATTTGTCACATTTATAAACTTTTCGATACATATTCGATCTAACGATAACCATTTAAGAAAAACATGTAACGCAAACAGTTTATTGATAGCTGCTACAATGAGAAATACGACAAATGACACGTCCTTCGTCGGGGACCTAATCACAGATACACAATACATTATTATAATTGAGTGCACCTCAGACATCGGGACAATTCTTGCCTTCATGGGCGTCATCTCAAATATCCTCAACATTAGAACTTTTATTGCAATGGGATTAAGCGATGGCGTCACTGTTTCCTTTCTTGCATTGGCAGTCTTTGATTTGACTTATCTGATTGCTTCTTTGTGTCTCGGTGTCGCTGTTGTGTTTTACGTTACCGAGATGAGAAGCAAAATTCGATTTCAAATAGAACCGTATGGTGTATGCGTGTTTTTCGGTAGCTGCATGGTCCTCATTAATGTGACTAACGTCCTAACCACAACTTTCCTCGCTGTTGCACGTTGTATGTGTGTATACAGACCTCTCCAATTTAAGAATACTTTTACCAGAAAAAGGGCTATACATTTCATGGTAGGAGTTGCCATATTCTCTATTACCATCTATTTACCGATTCTGGTCAATATGGGGATGGTATACCAGTTTGACAAAAGGACCAACACATCAAGGCCGTCGCTCTGGATCTCGCCCAGTAGAGAGTTCATTAAAGAGATCGTGTGGCTGGTTATCGACATGGTTTTGCCAGTAACCACACAGCTCATTATTCTTGTCTGTGTGGTCATTATGGTTAACAGCCTTCAAGAGGCGTCCAAATTCCGGCAATCCTCAGCAAGCGTCTCAGGGAGGCTATTTAGCGACGACGATAAAAGTAAGAGCTGCAATAGAAAAGACAAGATGCCATACACGAATGATTCTAGCATCACGGGTGATAAGCTAACAGGAAAGGATCTCTTAGTGGTTCAGCAAGTAGTTCTTATTTCTGTGGTGTATATTGTATGCAACACTCCAAAAATCCTCATAGTATTGCCACAGCCATTGAGCCAGAATTTACTATAGGAAAAGCATTCTCAAAATTATACATGTGCGCGAATGGTCTCAGAAAGCAGTTTGAAATCTTGAACGCTGCTGTTAATTTGATTATTTACTATAAATACAACTCTAAATTTAGATCAACATTACGTTGTCAGTTTCATATTAAAAATAGAACACCGAGACACCTTGAATAACTGCTATGTTCAAGGCATCAAGCAGTTATTTAGCTATCGAAAGCGTGTCATCACCATCACCATCAGCGTGTGCCATGCCAACTTGTGTAGACGTTTATGTTTCTCTACAGATAATCCGCTGTTCTGGGTTAGTTCTGTTGATATTTTGATGATGGGAGACACATTATTGTATGATAAAAGCAAGCATCCACCGGGATAAGAGGGCGGTTGTGCAATGGACACTTACTTGTCCTGAAATCTGAGTGTCGCCAACACTATCCATCCATCCATCCATCCAAGTTTTTCTCGGCCTGCTTCATCTTTTTCTTCTTACCCACTAATATTTCTAGTGATCATATTGACCAATACATCTCGTCTGTAGAATTTCATGACATCTTGGGAAGATAATATATTGGTTTCACCGTGACTTTCATATTCATACTAGGATCTGTTACCTCTGCCTTTGACAACAATTTCCGATGACAGGACAAGTGAGTTCCCATTTGCAGAGCCGTCCACTTAACCCGGTGGATACTTAATCCCCGCGGCTGCGTTTAGCACACAATAGTGTGTCTACCATTCTCTAGCACGTGGAGGTACATGTGGGGCTTTCCGTATTTGAGTTTTGAGACCATGATGACCATGATCAAACTCTCCCCAACCTTTAAAGGGCACACCCGTGGCACACGCGTATAAACTTTAAACACTGCAGTCCTTGTGATAACATAGTGTGTGACGATATAATGTCATTGTAACAATCGTAAACATTGTACGTCTTATGTTAACTTAGTTTTATAATAACAAATGTTGCTGTAAATTGTAACATTGCATTGTTTTGTTAACAAATTAATATGACAATATAATTATGTATCAACTGTAAACAATATAATGTCATTGCATAAATTGTAAACATTGCTATACATGCATTTGTGTCAATATCATGTCATTGTGTAAACACCAGCTTAATATCAGTACAGATCTCCGGAATAAGACTTTATATGTGGTGTTTGTCCATCAAGAATGATGATAACCATCAATTTCATCCAATAGGGTTACCTCTGAAGTCGAAGTATATTCGCCTGTTGGTGAGAGACACTGTTAATAGGGAAAGCTAATCCACACGCAAAATTCAGTCCAGCACTACTAGAAGTAGTGTGTATGGACTACACTTGAGTTCAAAAAGAGAGCAAGCGCAACAAACAAATATCCACGTGATTTCTGCGATGGCTGGTAAGGCATATTTTGGCTCGAAATGTGCTTTGACAATGTTGACAAAGAATGCTTGAAGTTCCAGGAGGAGGATCTCCAGTGGCTTTTTTCCCCAGCCTTTTTGTTTCCACAGCTCAAGCAGACCTGTTTGCTTCACAGTACGATACCCTTGCGTAATGATGTGCGCCACGAATTTCGGTCTTTGGCAGCAATCTCCCTAAAGCTCTCTGTGAAATCTTCAGAGTGTCTTTTAAGCGTTTCCTCTGTCCGCCTTGGGAGGGTAAATCACAGCGCAGCTCGCCGTAAAACAAATTGTTTAAGAATCCTGTGATCTGGCATGCGAGTTAAGTGACCAGCCCAGCGAATCTGATTTTGTTTTTCATTAGTAAAGTGTGGATACTGGGCATTGACGCTCTTTCTAAGACTAGTCTCCGTTGCCATTTAATCTTCAATAGCTTACTAAAGCAGACTGTGTAGAAGTGGTTTAATTTCCACAAGTGTCGCTGCCAATCAGTCTAGATTTCACAAGCACATAGCAGTGTGGATAATACGACTGCTTAGTAGATTGTTAGCTTTGTTTGCAGGCTTATTCTATTTCTATTTCACACATTTTTGTACATTCTGCCATGGTCGCGCTGGCCTTGGAGATTGTTGCATTTACTTCGTCACAAATTGTGGCAACTTATGACACAGTGCTGCCAAGAAAATGTTAATTTTTCCACAACACTTAGTCTATGACCATTCATTTTGATATTCGTCTCGGTGTGATTATTTCCTGGAACTGTCTGGTACATAACTACAGTCTTCTCTAAGTTGATATTGAGCCAAAAGTTGGTACAGGCATATAAGAAATCTGAAACGCCGTGTTGCATGTCTGCCTCTGATTTAGCATAAAGAGCGCAATCATCAGCAAATAGAAGCTCTATGACAGTGTCGCTTGTAGTTTTGGTTTTAGCTTTCAGCCTTCTGAGATTGAACAACTTTCTATCCATGCGGTAACTAATTTCTATTCTAATGTCATTGTTTTCGAAGGCATTGGTCACCATAGGTGAAAACATGAGCTGAACTGTGTTGGTGCCAGCACATAGCCTTGCTTCACTCCATTGGTGACGGGAAAGAGCTCAGACAATTCGCAATTTTCCTGGACTCTTGCAGCCATCATGAAATAGCCGTACTATTTGGTCAAACTATGGTGGATAGCAATATTTTGCTATAATCTTCTACAATCTTTCTCTGTTGACTGTATCAAAAGCCTTGGTAAGATCAATAAAGGTGAGGAACATATCGGAGTTCTGTTCCTGACATTTCTCTTGCAACTGCATTGCAGCGAAAATCGTGTCAACAGTTCCTCATTTTCTAAAGCCATATTGACTCCCAGGAAGAAGACTTGGCCGAAATGGGATGTGAGGCGAATTGGAAGATTCTGGCGAGTATCTTTCCTGCAATTGAGAGCAAGGCGATGCTTCGATCGCCGGCTTCCTTTACGTGTGTATAGGTGGACTATTGACGCGTTATTGAAATCTTGTGGCATGGTCTCGTTCACCCATATGTTTGTAAAAAAAATGGTGAAGCTGCTCTATCAGAACCGGTCCATCTGCCTTGTAGATCTCAGCCGGGATAAGTCATGACCAGAGGCCTTACCGCTGGAAAATTGATGGATAGCTTTGTTTATTTCCCCGATGGTTTGGTAAATCAGCAAGAGTACCATTAGTGGGGACTTGAGGAAGGCAGTTGATTGCTTCGTCATTGAAGGAGTAGGTTGCATTTAAGATGTTGCTAAAATGCCCTGCTCAGCGTTGGAGGATGTCTTTCTTGTCGATGACCAATGTTCCTCCATCTGCACAAAGGAGGGGAATAATGCCAGATGATGTAGCGCCATATACATATTTAGGTGAGTCATAGAAGTGTTTCATATCATGTATGTCAGCAAAGCCTTGGATCTCATCAGCCTTATTGCTCAGCCAGGAGTTCCACATGTGTTGAAGCTTCTGCTGGATGAATCTCCAGATGTTGTTAACGGCATCTTTTTTATGTTGACTTCGAGTTGTTCAAATATGTCTTCTGGAGAAAGAGTTTCTCGGACAGCACTTAGTTGATGTTTTAGAAATTTTCATCGAACTAGTCTATATGTTTTTAGGAGTCTGGACTCAGGATTTCCAAAGCAGTGTTGTAGCTTGTGTCCTTCAGGGCTATCCACTGTTTCCGAGTCTTGTTTAACTGCGACACTGGGCTTGAGCGGTCCTCCGGCATATTTACAAACTGTCGTGTCTTCCTTTAAAGTGACGTCCCTGGAGTGAGGGGAGTCAACACCCACATTATAATTATTCTCTTTCCTATCAATATCCTGGAGAATCCACCAGCTTCCGTCCAACACACTCCATCAGCCCGTGGACACCTTTTCATATCACTCTCTCACTGTCGTACTATGCCCCCTCTCATTCTCCCCCAACGCAACATATTCAACAACTCTTGCTTCTAAAAATTAATAAAGATTAATTTATTAAAAGAAAAGTGTAACGTACATGAGACGTGTATGCGAAGAACATGTGTGTCGTGTATTCTAATGTAAATGTATAGGTCAGACCACAGAGTTCATGTTCAGAGTCCACTCATCATGGCAAGGATTACACGACATCACAAGAATCAGTACAATGGACCTCACCGAAGTCGTGTCCTTCTCTCCAGACATGTCCTCCTCCAGGACCTCTGATGACCATGAGATCTGAATCCCTTTCACTATATAATCCGTGGAAAAATACTATTATTGTTCCTAACACGACTGTTCCTAATAGTTTATAGAAACTCAGACTTCATAATTCCTGTGCAGTGAAAAAAAACATGGAACACTGTCCTATGACCATGACGTTTTATCTTCTTGCGAAATGTTCTATCGTTCTCACTATTAAACAGTTATTGTCTATACTCCAATAGAGTCCTTTATTTTTGTTCTAGTCATAAGTGAACTGAATATCCATCACTGCTGGTGTGTTAAAACTGGTATGACATAAAACTCATTCGGTATTTATCCTGTAGGATACATATACCATTCAGCTCCACTGAGCAATGTTTATCAGCTTCTTCTAGCATAGACCCATTTAGAAGGTTGCTGGCCAATCTCTCTGCATCATAATTTATCCGGATAGGATTTTTCAATGATTCTGTGTTCTTCCTTCCAACCAGAGGGAACCTGTAAAATAAATCATACAACTAGTGATAGCCTCCCCGTCACTGATCTCTATTAGATGATCGTGGCCATTGGCCCTTGCTCAGCAAAATACAATGAACCTAACTCTGTCAGGGACAGATGAACTGAACCCATAGGTTTACATCAGGCCAAGACAAGAAGAAGAAAAAAACAACCAACAGCGTGCAGAACCCCCCCCCCCCCCCACCAGGGAGCACCCACTGGAAGATCCCAGTTATCCCCAATTACTCAATTCTCAAATAGTAGAGCTTATCAACACTTCACCACTCTATTTTCAACTAACAGAGCCAAGTATCACTTCCCTACTCTAGCTAGTTTTCCACTAACAGTGCTAATCATCACACTCTAGTTTTAACACGGCTACAGCCTATATTAATTAGAACTAATTATAATAGGTTCTACCTTATACGGCACTGCAGTGTTTACTCAATCACATCTAAGTTTGCCATGACAGGCACGTGTAAAATAAATATAATATATCCCGCACACGTTAGATGTTATTAACTCCCTAACCGCAGTGCCAAAGCACGTCTTCCTAGATCGACGTTTCGAGTTACACTCCTTATCCCCAAATCTGGTTTTTGGCAAACCTAAAATTGGTCACGTGACGTATTCTATATGTCCACACAGGTGTTATTTGGGCATATAATCCATTGTCAAGAATCTATCCTCCCTGGCTTAGTCACTGTCAGAGTTGTCATCACTTGTTTTGACTCCCACAACAAGCTAGCGAGTTCCTGTATGCTCCCAACAACGGGTTCCCACAACAATCCGCCAATCTTCTGTCGAGTGGTGACAATCACAGCCGTCATGTCGCTTGATGTCCGGAAACTCTCAATGACAGACGGACTGTTTCCTCCCTAGCTGGCCACTTCCGCTTAACTCTGACTGTTTATGAACTGTCAAAGTGGTGTATAGATTCATCTCACTCACTTCCCCTACACATCTGCAGCTGTTAACTTTGCCCGACCTGTGGTGGTTGACATCTGATTGTAACCAGGATCTGACGGGTTCTATCTGTATTCGAATGTTGATAAACAGTCAAAGCGATGCAGGGATTTATCTCACTCACCACCGAATGTTCCTATATCGCCCACCAGATGTAAACACGTGCAGCTGCAATCTTGACTGTTTGTTCTGTATTTGTTGAAACAACCTGTGGCCACGAACATGCCGCTAATCAGAACGCCTTTAATTCTCATCACTGGTTAAATCACGTTGGTCTATTATGTGACACAAACAACAACTGCACACTCTTCCTATTTAGGCGGGTGATGCTTAGTTAATCATTTTAATAATCTGAGTTCAACAGGCAGCAGATACAATATGAGTATAAATACAGCCAAAACCGAAGTAATGCAAGTTAGTAGAACGCCGGACCCACTAAGTATACAGATAAATAGCACAACTCTGAAACAAGTTAAAGAATTCAAATATCTTGGAAGTATGATCACAGAAGATGGCAGATTGGACAGAGAAATCGAAATCAGATGTCAAAAAGCTAGTGCACTTACACATCAACTATCACCCTTACTGAAACATCCAAATATACCCATGTCCGCAAAACGACAGATGATAAACAGTATATTCACACCAACCCTATGCTACCAATCTCAAACTTGGACTTTATCCAAGTCACACTCTCGCACAATCAACACCTGCAAATTGAGATGCCTGAGGAGAGCTGCCAACTTAACAATCCGAGACCAAGTAAGAATGCTGTTATCAGACAGACAGTGGGATCAACATACATTTACTGAAAGACAGAAGATCAAATGGTTTGGCCATGTCGTTAGAATGCAACACCAGCAACTACCATCACTGGCTTTACATCAAAGATCATCTGCGACGAGACCAAGAGGACGTCCAAGAAGAAAATGAATTGACGACATCAAAGACATTGTACAATCACACGAAATGACACTATCAAGTGCAGCCCACCGGGCGCTGGAGCGCAATCTATTCCTCCCCACGACGCTTGACGGTAGAATTGGAAGATGGTGATAATGATATATAGTTGTTTTTTGTTTTTTGTTGCTCTTTTCCCTCTTGAGGACGCCGTGGTGGTTTGATGTGCATGTTTATTTTTGAGACACCCAGATGATGGACTGTCCAACATTCGGCACTACGCATGGATTTTGTCACCCGAAACGTCTTCTTTGTCACTCCTCCTGACGATGACATAGGTAATGAAGTGCCAGTGTTTGGATTGAGGGTGCGTCCACGATGTCCTATTTCTCATGGGAAGACGGAAAATTGTGTTGGTAATCAGGAGATAGTGTTCATCACATGTCTGAAGGAGGAGTTCATTGTTGTGATTTCCAATAATGCCACTCCAAGGGGCAGAATTCATGTCTACTCTGGCATAGAAGTCCCCAAGGAGTATACGTTTGTCTCGTTTGGGAACAGATGTTAAGACATTGTACAGGGTCACATTGAACTTGTTCTTGACCTCGGCATAATTGGTCATAGTTGGTGCGTAGATGCTCACGACGATTGCATGCTTCCTTCCGTTTAGCAAGGGTAACTAAATGGTCATGTGCCTGTCGTTTATAGCCGTCGGAAATTCAGCTAGTTTTCCGACCAGGGCCGATTTATTGGCAAATTCCACACTGGACTGGCGTCTTTCTTCACGTTTCCTTCCTCCCCAGAAGTCTTTGCAACCGGCACCTACTTCACAGGTTTTCCCCTCATCTGCAAGTCGTGACTCGCTCGACGCTGCAATGTCGATGTTGTACCTGGCTGTGTTATGTTAAGTTTGAGTGGAGATACACATATCCCCAGATAGTGGTTTTTTTTTTAAAATTTAAATTCGCATATCCTTTACAGGACATCGCTGTCAACATCAGCATCTTTCAGCTGATTGTTGATTTCTTGGCAAGATTACGCTCAGTAGCTTGCCATTGCTTTCTGAGCGGCCGGCTCACTTATCCCGCATGTCATCAACGCGGGGAGAACCACTACCAATTCTTTCGCACTGCGTTACCCTGCGTGGATAAACGGGATTACGGAGAAAGTCGTGTAATCCCTCGGCCAGAGAGACCGCCGACTACTAATTGAAAACAAGAACCCTCCCCCCACCCCTCCCCTAGTGTTGAAACAGACAAATCTGGTAGGATTCCACTAAGATATCAGGTAATGTTTCCTAGTAGAAGACTAAGATAGCACAGAAAAGGCACTGCCTTCAAAGAGCAGGACGCTCACTCTATTATGACTGAAGACAAGTAGTATCCCTGCCACACTGTTCTACTGTTCTACTTCCCCAGTATAGATTTATAGTATTATCAAACTATTGTACACTGATATAAAAAAAATAACTAACTGCTTGGTAAAGTTAAAAAATTATGATGGATGATTTGGATGATATGCACAATGGACATCCAGAAATAACACCTTAATTAACACTATGCATGTTAGTTGTCAGTATGTGTAGCACTTCGTTGTAACACACACACACACACACACACACACACACACACACACACATACACACACACAGGTTCTGGCCTTAGTACACTGATAGTTTGTATTGATAGTCTATACCTTGGCTAGCATTATGGCGATTGTTTGTTTTGATGTTGGTTTATGGTACTCATCTGTGGGATAAGTCTGGGTGGAACAGTTGAGCTCTGAGTGGTAAGTGGCTGATATCAGGTCTTCACGATTTAATACAGTAGAAAGGTGAGATCCCTCATAATTTACTGATGACTTCAAAATTAATGACACATTTGTACCCCGTGTAGGCACAAACCGTGTAGCCACCACCTGTTGTAAATATAAGAACATATAACATTTGCACGTCCTCATGAGAACGTAGCGTATTCCTATCCTATTGCTTGCAAAGGTTGGCCATATCCGTGTATGCTGCTTGTAGGGCGCAATAGTCACACAGTAAACCCATACATCGCCTGCTCTTTAAACTTTTTCTAGCCCTAAGGTCAGATCCTGCACCCTCTGTTTCGATCCAAATGATATGATGCAATGAATATATATATATATATATATATATATATATATATATATATATATATATATATATATATATATATATATATATATATATATATATATATATATATATAGTAACCAACATGTTTACAAGATATGTCCCATCATATTTATGCAATAAGTCTTTTAATCGTCCGTAATATGCAGATGCCCATGTCACCTAGTTTACTAGGTGGGATCTAGACGATGATGGCATTAATATAAAGTTCCAGTGTATATGGCCGCACATAATCATATTCTAACATATTTTATAGGTAGAACGATAATATTTCATAAACATATGTATTAGACACAAAGGAAATCATTAATTAATGAACAAGACATCTTAGTAATAGATTATCTCATTATATATATATATATATATATATATATATATATATATATATATATATATATATATATAACAGATAAAGGTATTACTTCTTAGGAGAATTGTCACTGTCATTAAATGCAGACTAGGCAAGGGAGGGAACACAGTACTACATACTTCACTAGACAAAATATAGACTGCCAGTAATCTTCGTAGCAATTCATTTGGCAAGAAAAAGTCACCCATAAGGTAACCTAATATAACATATAGACAAAATTACAGAATGGTTCAAATCCTCTCTAAGATAGTTCTATAAAATACCGAATTTAACTACAAGTATATCTTACCATAGTCTATGAAGTCAGATATATAAATCCTAACTTAAATACACAGCCAGTGTTTACTGGCACATGTTTTTTTCTTTTGAGTATTTGGAAAGAAGCTGCCCGCTTATTAGTATATCCGGGATTAGAATGATACCACCACCCACACACTCGCTGGTTTGCCGGTTCTAACCCCAAGGGGCTCGAACCGGACCTCTGCGAGCCTCTATAGCAGGGGTGGCCAACACGAGGTCCGCGGGCCGCATGCGGCCCGCCGGTGGCCATGTTGCGGCCCGCGGAGTGTGAAAACGACGATGTGGTCGAAGCTGTAGCACGCTGCTTGTTTACTTTAATTAACAAAAAAAAAATTAGGTGTATGGCCCAGCAGGAAATATAATTTTTGAAATTGGCCCGCCTGCTGAAAAGGTTGGCTACCATGCACTAAGAACCAGACTCCTGCGGTAGTATCATTCCAAATATATTAATAAGGAATTAGAACGAACGAACGGACTTTATTTTCAGAGGGTAAACAAATTGGGCACGCAGGCCCATCTTACATTTAGCCCTTCCAATCACTCATCTTTCGTTCATCAATAGTGCATACTACATTCACATAGGGAAAAAAACATTGTCAAATGAATGTTGTTGACATAAAAAATTCATATTCCATGTTAAGAGACACCCCCCACCCACTTACACATTCCCCATCCACCCATATCCCCCCACCCAACAACACACACACACACCTCCATGCACACATACACACCCCCACCCACTGTATAAAGATATAGGGGTACGCATCATGAACACATGTCGGTGGCTTCTGTTGGGGACGACGCGTAAGTGCGAGCCGCAGTGTAAGGGTGAATACTGTAGGAAGCACAATGCGTGGCACAAGAAGGGGGCGGGACAATCGCCTGCGCGAGCTGTGGCATCAGAGTGAAAACCACCCTAGCCCTCTAGCCCTAGCCGAGGAGCCAACATTAAATACCACAAACTGCGAAACCAGCAGGAGGGGCTGTTCCGCTGCGAATGGAGGCGCCTGAAAAGAATCAATATTTGAATTCAGGGAAAACAAATTTCCTTGAGAGAATTGGAAAGTTGAGGGTACGAGGTCAGTAGTAATCATGGCCACCGTAAAACTGTTGCAAGAGCAAGCCCGCCAGTGTGGGATGCCATACAGCCACCGCTACAAGGTCGTTCTTGCCCGCGAAATAGCTCAAGCGAGAGACGCAGTCCACGTCACCCGACTCGAGCGTACCGCCACCACTAGGCGGCATCCATCTCTTACGGGGGTAGTCCAGGACGCAGCGCGCGCCACGTGGGAGGTCGCGTGTTTGGAAGAGGAGGTCACCGCCGATCTGCGAGCACATATATACGCAGCCCGGTCCCGAACCAATCCCTTAGTACTTTTCGCCGCCATAGATGCCAACGCGAGGCTGCGCTATCTACACAGGAGCCCTTCGCCCTACTCGTCGCTCAGCGCGGCCCCCGACCCCTGGAGGAAGTGATCCTAAAGGATAGTGAAGAGCAAGGGAGGTGAACAATCATGTGGAAGCTCTTCCGAGGGCTAGGCAGTCCGATCGTAGAGATGCTTATGCCCAGAATGGAAGCATTGAGGTCAGCCTTACTGCGGTCCGCCTACACCTACCAGATCCGAAACATCGAAAATAGAGACGTCATGCTGTACCACACAAATCTAGTAGGGACCCCAGAATTGATAAACCACATCGGGCAACCACAACATGATTGGCAGAGTATGAGCCGCCTTGACACTAACCAAATCGACCGCCCCAATACCAAATGGGTCTTCGTTAGGTGGGTGCAAGTTGAGTTGAAGGCGATCCTCAGCCCCAGGTTCTATTAAGGGCCGGGCAGCCGCCAGATTGGCTGCCACAAAAGAAGGGGCTGTACGCGTTAGACAACTACAACGACAACCTCTGTCTGTTCCGCTGCGTTTATGTTCGCCAACGGATATGCTCCGCCCACCGGGTATTTGGCGTCCTTGTTGAACTTGACATCAAGCAAGGAGTCCGTCAGGGATGTGTTATGTTCCACTATTTGTTTAAGCTGTACGCCGAAAATGTGACTTTGTTGAACGCCTCTAAGCCGGGTCCTTGGATTCCAGGGTCTGGCCATCACTCGCCACCTGCTTGTGGTGGTGAGGTCGCGGAGGTTTGACGCTGAGCCGCCAGCGTCTGCAGCCTACCTTGTGCCAGACGTATTGGTTACCCATTCCTCTGGAAAACACAAGACTAGGCCGAGATAGGGAACATGTCGTTTGGGCACCACATTTTTCTCTGAAGCTCTGCCCAGGCATTGTGATGGAATATTGACCACATTCTAACTCACATACTTTGGTCTGTCAAGACTGCAAGGTGCCACTCACTCACGCCGAAAATATAATGAGAAATGTAAGAAATGATATAAACAGGGAGCTATATGATACCCTAAATATCGGTGGTCATGACATACCAGAGGTATGCTGATGGGTATGCGGATGATACAGTATTGCTATCCACAACACAGAATGGCATAGAAAACCTCAACCCAATTGAATAGTGACAATCACAACTTATATCTTAACATAGCAAAAATCAAAGATAATGCACACGATAAAACCATTATGGAGAAAGACATATATGTTAATGAGAAAAATTTGAGGTTGTGGAAAATTTTGAATATCTTGGGTCATTGATTACCAACAACGGTGACACAATGAAAGAAATTAAACGACGACTATCAATTGCTCTTCAAAGACTAAAACAACTGAATAAATTATGGAATGGGACATACAGAAGTACAAACATTAGATTTTTAAGAGCATGCATCTTTCCCATTGCAACATACGCCTGTGAGACCTGGACACTTACTAAACAAGCTGAACAGCGCATAAATGCCTTTGAATATAATGTTAGTAGACGAGTTCTAAGACTATCTTGGGTAAAGAAAAGAACAAATACATCATACTCCAAGAGCTGAATATTGAAGAAGGTTGGCTATTAAAGACGATAAAACAAAGAAAATTGAAATATTTTGGTCACTTGAAACATCACTGAAAGTTTGGAGAGAACAATAATGGAGGGGTATATGCCTGGGAAGAGAGGAAGAGGAAGGCTAAAGAGAAGATGGGTGCAGGATGTGGCGGATGATCTCCAGATGGGTGTATCGGACGCGGGACATCTTGCTTATGATCGAGAGGTTTTCCGGAAGGTTGTTATGGGAGCGAGGTTCTGCAAAGGATATGCTACTTAATGAATGAATGTTGAACTCGTAAGCAGTCATTATTAGCCGTGTAATATGTATATCACGCTAATCACCTTCCAACATAGGGAACCCATTCCTCCTTAACCCGGTACTAGACAATTGCGATGGTGACCTGGAGACAGCTGTCGTGGAATTGTTGTTCTGTCCAGCGTGGTTTAATGTTTCCATGAAGCTGGAGAACTCTTGGTTCGAACGTTGGTGAGGAACTTGTTGTTAACCCCGACGGATATTATGATGTGTGTACCCTCAACAAGAAATTCTTTGAGCCTCGCTAGCTTTCTCTGTTGCTGAACCCCGCAGCCGGTCTCATAAGTCTCGGTGGTTTTAAACGGGGGAGGGTGTCTTTATGTGGAAGGGCTAGGTGACGATCTTGGGTTCGAGCCCGAAAGTATGATGTAGATGATACAATCTTTGGGAAGAAGTTTCCTAACCTTATCAAATATAAGGTGTTGTACATTCATCACAAGGGGCTGTCGTCATATCAGAACCGTCATAATTCGATTCTCTCTAACTCCTCCGGGCTGTGACCATTACAACAAGAGGAATGTAATCAAAGGAGACATCATTCTCTATATTTCATTGTTCAAACTGTCAAATTCATGAAACAAAACATATCTATATTTCATTGTTCAAACTTTCAACTTCCTCAAAAAAACACAAATTCCCTATTTTTCATTGTTCAAACTTTCAAATTCATGAAGGAAAAAGAGCTCTATATTTGTTGTTCAAATTTCAAATTCACGAAAGAACAAAATATCTCTTTATTTCATTGCTAAAACATTCGAATTCATGAAAGAACAAACCATTGATATATTTCATTGTTCACACTTTCAAATAAAGTGGTGTACAAAATTACGTATTGCATCATTTATTACAAATCAACATGCAATAGACTGCATGCAATACACTTAACGATAAATTGCTCTTAATTAAATTGTTAACATTTTGGTCACTTTAATTTCTCATTATTTCAGATCTGAAGAATTCAAAATTAAGTATCAAATATTTGTTGTTATTTACGGACATATATTATAATCTAAAAGCGATTCAAGTTATGCGTGAGACAATGTTTCTTTAAACTATTGACGATGTCAGTTCTGAAGTTTGGACTACTTCAAGCAGTACCAACTTGTTGTTATAACTGACTTACCTTACACAACTTAATATCAAGATAAATTCAAGTGATTTTCACGGACAATGTTACTTATTAATTAATTAATTTCTATATTATTAACTGTTCATTATTACATGATGAATTGTTTATTGTATAGTATATGATACTGTATAATTTTGTGTTACAAATATTGTGTATATTGTGTATTGTATTGTATTGTATTGTATTGTATTGTGATTGTATATTGTGTATGAATGGATATACTAGATTTTTCTTTTCAACAATTGTTTATAGTTGGGAGAAGGAAGAGAGAAACACTAGAATTTTCTTTTTTTTTAAACGACAATTATCCATGTTTTTTTTAAATATGAAAAGAGATATACGTATTAAATGTTTTTTTCGCAAACCACATGGTGAAGTTAATTCTTACATAAATATGGCATTAGACATAGAGAGCTTGTATGTCAATATGCATGTATAGATGTATGAAGGAAAGATATGTACGAATGCTGCGTTTTTAGATCAAAAATACACTATACTTCTCGTACACTGACAAATAATACAAATAAATAGAGATTCAGATAATAAAATAAAAACATACCAAATATAGATAGTAAGTGATCACACACACACACACACACACACACACACACACACACACACACACACACACACACAACACACACACACACAACACACACACACACACACACACACACATATATATATATATACTATATATATATATATATATATATATATATATATATATATATATATATATATATATATATATATATATATATATATTTATATTTATAAAACAAAGTGTATGTATGTAATATGTATATATGTATGTATGTAAATATGTATGTCCTTTATTTGTTCGCGAACGGCCCATCCGATTGAGATGAAATTTTCTACACGCCTTCCTTTCATTCCAGAGCTGTCAACTGTCATAGTTTTTTTTTCTTCTTCCTCCTCCTCCCTCCTCCCCCTCCCAAAATACGTACGTAAATATATGATGATGATGATGATGAAAGAATCCCCGAACCAAAACGCTAGGGAAAGGGAAGAAAATGACGTGACTACACAGAATCGTCACACGGCAATCATCATCATCAAGTGCCGTGCCGGCTGGCGTAGGCGTTCATGGCTCTCCGTAGATCTCAGTCTTTGGTTTTTTGGATCAACTCTGCTGCTGATATTCCTCCATGCCACGGCAATATCAATAACAATTCATCTTTTTATGTGTAAGGAAGTTATCTACAGTCGTGTAGAAGGGAAGAACTAGACGAGTATGAATTCGGAATGGCGAACTCTCTCCCCCTCTCTTCTCCTCCCTCTACCTCCTCCCTCCACCCTTCTCCTCTTCCGCCTCCTCTCATCCCTCTCCCTCCTCCTTCTCCCTCTTCCTTCTCCCTCTTCCTCTCCCTCCTCCTCCATCCTCCTCCCTCCTACTCCCTCCGCCTCCTCCCCCTCCTCCCTCATCTTCCCTCCTCCTCCCTCTCCCTCCTCATCCCTCCTCCTCCTGCCTCCTCCTCCTCCTCCTGCCTCCTTCTCCCTCATCATCCTCCCTCCTCCTTCTCCCTTCTTCTCCCTCTTCCCTCTTCCTCCTCCTACCTCCCTCCTCCTCCTCCCTCCACCCTCCTCCTCCCTTCTCCTCCTCTTCCTCCTCCCTTTCCTTCCTCCTCCTCCTCCCTCTACCTCCTCCTCCCCCTACCTCTTTCCTCCTCCCTCCTCCTCCTCTTCCACCTCCCTTTCCTTCCTCCCCTCCTCATTCTCCCTCCTTCCTCTCCCTCCTTCCTCCTCCTCCTTCCTTCTTCTCCCTCTGCCTCCTCCCTCCTCCTCTCCTCCTCCTCCCTCCTCCTCCTCCTTCTCCTCCTCCCTCCTTCTCCCTTCTTCTCCTCCTCTCCCCTCCTCCTCCTACCCTCTTCCTCTTCCCCTCCTCCCTCTCCCTCCTCCATCCTCCTCCTCCCTCTTCCTCCTCCTCCCTCTTCCTCCTCCTTCCTCTTCCTCCTCCTTCTCCTCCTCCCTCTTCCTCCCTCTCCCTCCTCCATCCTCCTCCCTCTTTCCTCCTCCTTCTTCCTCCTCCTTCCTCCTCCTCCCTCCTCCTCCCTCTTCCTCCTCCTCCTACGTCCTCCCTCCTCCTCCTCTCTCCTCCTCCCTTTTCCTCCCTCCTCCTCCTCCCTCTACCTCCTCCCTCCTCCTCTCCACTCTTCCTCCTACCCTCTTCCTCTTTCCCTCCCCTCCTCCCTATCCCTCCTTCTCCCTCCTCCTCCTTCTTCCTCCCTCCTCCTCCTCCTCCTCCTCCTCCTCCCCTCTCCTCCTCCTCACTCTCCTCCTCCCTCCTCCTCCTCCCTCTACCTCCTCCTCCCTTCACATTCCTCCTCCTCCCTCTTCCTCCTCCTCCTCCTCCTCTCCTCCTCCTTCTCCTCCTCCCTCCTCCTCCTCCCTCTACCTCCTCCTCCCTTCACATTCCTCCCTCCTCCTTCTTCCTCCTCCCTCTCCTCCTCCTCACTCCTCCTTCCTCCCTCCTCCTCCTCCCTCTTCCGTCCCCTCCTCCCTTCCTCCTCCTCTCTCCGCCTCCTCCTTCACCTTCCTCCTCCTCCTCTTCCCTCCTCCTCCTCCTCCTCATCCCTCCTCCTCCTCGCTCATCCTCCCTCCTCCTCCTCCCTCCTCCTCATCACTCCTCCTCCCTCCTCTCCTCCTTCTTCCTCCC
>JACEFZ010026651.1:222500-245168 GCA_014155875.1 Cepaea nemoralis
AGGAGGAGGGAGGAGAGGAGGAGGAGGAGGGATGAGGAGGAGGGAGGAGGAGGAAGAGGGAGGAGGAGGAATGTGAAGGGAGGAGGCGGGAGGAGGAGGAGGAGGTAGAGGGAGGAGGAGGAGGGAGGAGGAGGAGTGAGGAGGAGGAGAGGGAGGAGGAGGAAGGAGGAGGAGGAGGGGGAGGAGGGAGGAGGAGGGAGGAAGAAGGAGGAGGAGGGAGAAGGAGGGATGAGGAGGAGGAGGGAGGAGGAGGAAGAGGGAGGAGGAGGAATGTGAAGGGAGGAGGAGGTAGAGGGAGGAGGAGGAGGGAGGAGGAGGAGGGAGGAGGAGGAGAGGAGAGGAGGAGGAGGAGGAGGGAGGAGGAGGAGGAGGGAGGAAGAAGGAGGAGGAGGGAGAAGGAGGGATAGGGAGGAGGGGGAGGGAAAGAGGAAGAGGGTAGGAGGAAGAGTGGAGAGGAGGAGGGAGGAGGTAGAGGGAGGAGGAGGAGGGAGGAAAAGGGAGGAGAGAGGAGGAGAGAGGAGGAGGAGGGAGGAGGTAGGAGGAGGAGGAAGAGGAGGAGGAGGAGGAAGAGGGAGGAGGAGGAAGAAGGAGGAGAAAGAGGGAGGAGGATGGAGGAGGGAGAGGGAGGAAGAGGGAGGAGGAGAAAGGAGGAGGAAGAGGAAGGAGGAGGAAGAGGGAGGAGGAGGAAGAGGGAGGAGGAGGATGGAGGAGGGAGAGGGAGGAGGGGAAGAGGAAGAGGGTAGGAGGAGGAGGGGAGAGGAGGAGAAGAAGGGAGAAGGAGGGAGGAGGAGAAGGAGGAGGAGGGAGGAGGAGGGGAGAGGAGGAGGGAGGAGGCAGAGGAGAAGAAGGAAGGAGGAGGAGGAAGGAGGGAGAGGAAGGAGGGAGAATGAGGAGGGGAGGAAGGAAAGGGAGGTGGAAGAGGAGGAGGAGGGAGGAGGAAAGAGGTAGGGGGAGGAGGAGGTAGAGGGGGAGGAGGAGGAAGGAAAGGGAGGAGGAAGAGGAGGAGAAGGGAGGAGGAGGGTGGAGGGAGGAGGAGGAGGGAGGAGGTAGGAGGAGGAAGAGGGAAGAGGGAGAAGAAGGGAGAAGGAGGAGGGAGGATGATGAGGGAGAAGGAGGCAGGAAGAGGAGGAGGGAGGCAGGAGGAGGAGGGATGAGGAGGGAGAGGGAGGAGGAGGGAAGATGAGGGAGGAGGGGGAGGAGGCGGAGGGAGTAGGAGGGAGGAGGATGGAGGAGGAGGGAGAGGAAGAGGGAGAAGGAAGAGGGAGAAGGAGGAGGGAGGAGGGAGAGGGATGAGAGGGAGGAGGAAGAGGAGAAGGGTGGAGGGAGGAGGTAGAGGGAGGAGAAGAGAGGGGAGAGAGTTCGCCATTCCGAATTCATACTCGTCTAGTTCTTCCCTTCTACACGACTGTAGATAACTTCCTTACACATAAAAAGATGAATTGTTATTGATATTGCCGTGGCATGGAGGAATATCAGCAGCAGAGTTGATCCAAAAAACCAAAGACTGAGATCTACGGAGAGCCATGAACGCCTACGCCAGCCGGCACGGCACTTGATGATGATGATTGCCGTGTGACGATTCTGTGTAGTCACGTCATTTTCTTCCCTTTCCCTAGCGTTTTGGTTCGGGGATTCTTTCATCATCATCATCATATATTTACGTACGTATTTTGGGAGGGGGAGGAGGGAGGAGGAGGAAGAAGAAAAAAAAACTATGACAGTTGACAGCTCTGGAATGAAAGGAAGGCGTGTAGAAAATTTCATCTCAATCGGATGGGCCGTTCGCGAACAAATAAAGGACATACATATTTACATACATACATATATACATATTTACATACATACACTTTGTTTTATAAATATAATATATATATATATATATATATATATATATATATATATATATATATATATATATATATATATATATATATATATATATATATATATATATGTGTGTGGTGTGTGTGTGTGTGTGTGTGTGTGTGTGGTGTGTGTGTGTGTGTGTGTGTGTGTGTGTGTGTGTGTGTGTGTGTGTGTGTGTGTGTGTGATCACTACTATCTATATTTGGTATGTTTTTATTTTATTATCTGAATCTCTATTTATTTGTATTATTTGTCAGTGTACGAGAAGTATAGTGTATTTTTGATCTAAAACGCAGCATTCGTACATATCTTTCCTTCATACATCTATACATGCATATTGACATACAAGCTCTCTATGTCTAATGCCATATTTATGTAAGAATTAACTTCACATGTGGTTTGCGAAAAAACATTTAATACGTATATCTCTTTCATATTTAAAAAAACATGGAAATTGTCGTTTAAAAAAAAAAGTTCTAGTGTTTCTCTCTTCCTTCTCCCAACTATAAACAATTGTTGAAAAGAAAAAATCTAGTTAATCCTTCATACACAATATACAATCACAATACAATACAATACAATACAATACAACACAAACACAATATACACAATATTTGTAACAAGAAATTATACAGTATCATATACTATACAAAAACAATTCATCATGTAATAATGAACAGTTAATAATATAGAAATTAATTAATTAATAAGTAACATTGTCCGTGAAAATCACTTGAATTTATCTTGATATTAAGTTGTGTAAGGTAAGTCAGTTATAACAACAAGTTGGTACTGCTTGAAGTAGTCCAAACTTCAGAACTGACATCGTCAATAGTTTAAGAAACATTGTCTCACGCATAACTTGAATCGCTTTTAGATTATAATATATGTCCGTAAATAACAACAAATATTTGATACTTAATTTGAATTCTTCAGATCTGAAATAATGAGAAATTAAAGTGACCAAAATGTTAACAATTTAATTAATAGCAATTTATCGTTAAGTGCATTGCATGCAGTCTATTGCATGTTGATTGTAATAAATGTTGCAATACTCAATTTTGTACACCACCTTATTTGAAAGTGTGAACAATGAAATATATCAATACTTTGTTCTTTCATGAATTCGAATGTTTTAGCAATGAAATAAAGAGATATTTTGTTCTTTCGTGAATTTGAAATTTTGAACAACAAATATAGAGCTCTTTTTTCCTTCATGAATTTGAAAGTTTGAACAATGAAAAATAGGGAATTTGTGTTTTTTGAGGAAGTTGAAAGTTTGAACAATGAAATATAGATATGTTTTGTTTCATGAATTTGACAGTTTGAACAATGAAATATAGAGATGAGTCTCCTTTGATTACATTCCTCTTGTTGTAATGGTCACAGCCCGGAGGAGTTAGAGAGAATCGAATTATGACGGTTCTGATATGACGACAGCCCTTGTGATGAATGTACAACACCTTATATTTGATAAGGTTAGGAAACTTCTTCCCAAAGATTGTATCATCTACATCATACTTTCGGGCTCGAACCCAAGATCGTCACCTAGCCTTCCACATAAAGACACCCTCCCCCGTTTAAAACACCGAGACTTATGAGACCGGCTGCGGGGTTCAGCAACAGAGAAAGCTAGCGAGGCTCAAAGAATTTCTTGTTGAGGGTACACACATCATAATATCCGTCGGGGTTAACAACAAGTTCCTCACCAACTTCGAACCAAGAGTTCTCCAGCTTCATGGAAACATTAAACCACGCTGGACAGAACAACAATTCCACGACAGCTGTCTCCAGGTCACCATCGCAATTGTCTAGTACCGGGTTAAGGAGGATGGGTTCCCTATGTTGGAAGGTGATTAGCGTGATATACATATTAACACGGCTAATAATGACTGCTTACGAGTTCAACATTCATTCATTCAGTAGCATGTCCTTTGCATAACCTCGCTCCCATAACAACCTTCCGGAAAACTCTCGATCATAAGCAAGATGTCCCGCGTCCGATACACCCATCTGGAGATCATCCGCCACATCCTGCACCCATCTTCTCTTTAGGCCTTCCTCTTCCTCTCTTCCAGGCATATACCCCTCCATTATTGTTCTCTCCAAACTTTCATGATGTTTCAAGTGACCAAAATATTTCAATTTTCTTTGTTTTATCGTCTTTAATAGCCAACCTTCTTCAATATTCAGCTCTTGAAGTATGAATGTATTTGTTCTTTTCTTTACCCAAGATAGTCTTAGAACTCGTCTACAACATTATATTCAAAGGCATTTATGCGCTGTTCAGCTTGTTTAGTAAGTGTCCAGGTCTCGCAGGCGTATGTTGCAATGGGAAAGATGCATGCTCTTAAAAATCTAATGTTTGTACTTCTGTATGTCCCATTCCATAATTTATCAGTTGTTTTAGTCTTTGAAGAGCAATTGATAGTCGTCGTTTAATTCTTTCATGTGTCTCCGTTGTTGGTAATCAATGACCCACGATATTCAAAATTTTCCACAACCTCAAATTTTTTTCTCATTAACATATATGTCTTTCTCCATAATGGTTTTATCGGCGTGCATTATCTTTATTTTTTGCTATGTTAAGATATAATTTGTGATTGTCATATTCAATTGGGTTGAGGTTTTATATGCCATTCTGTGTTGTGGATGAGCAATACTGTATCATCCGCATACCCATCAGCATACCTCTGGTATGTCATGACCACCGATATTTAGGGTATCATATAGCTCCCTGTTTATATCATTTCTTACATTTCTCATTATATTTTCGGCGTGAGTGAGTGGCACCTTGCAGTCTTGACAGACCAAAGTATGTGAGTTAGAATGTGGTCAATATTCCATCACAATGCCTGGGCAGAGCTTCAGAGAAACATGTGGTGCCCAAACGACATGTTCCCTATCTCGGCCTAGTCCTTGTGTTTTCCAGAGGAATGGGTAACCAATACGTCTGGCACAAGGTAGGCTGCAGACGCTGGCGGCTCAGCGTCAAACCTCCGCGACCCTCACCACCACAAGCAGGTGGCGAGTGATGGCCAGGACCCTGGAATCCAAGGAACCCGGCTTAGAGGCGTTCAACAAAGTCACATTTTCGGCGTACAGCTTAAACAAATAGTGGAACATAACACATCCCTGACGGACTCCTTGCTTGATGTCAAGTTCAACAAGGACGCCAAATACCGGTGGGCGGAGCATATCCGTTGGCGAACATAAACGCAGCGGAACAGACAGAGGTTGTCGTTGTAGTTGTCTAACGCGTACAGCCCCTTCTTTTGTGGCAGCCAATCTGGCGGCTGCCCGGCCCTTAATAGAACCTGGGCTGAGGATCGCCTTCAACTCAACTTGCACCCACCTAACGAAGACCCATTTGGTATTGGGGCGGTCGATTTGGTTAGTGTCAAGGCGGCTCATACTCTGCCAATCATGTTGTGGTTGCCCGATGTGGTTTATCAATTCTGGGGTCCCTACTAGATTTGTGTGGTACAGCATGACGTCTCTATTTTCGATGTTTCGGATCTGGTAGGTGTAGGCGTACCGCAGTAAGGCTGACCTCAATGCTTCGATTCTGGGCATAAGCATCTCTACGATCGGACTGCCTAGCCCTCGGAAGAGCTTCCACATGATTGTTCACCTCCCTCGCTCTTCACTATCCTTTAGGATCACTTCCTCCAGGGGTCGGGGGCCGCGCTGAGCGACGAGTAGGGCGAATGGCTCCTGGTGTAGATAGCGCAGCCTCGCGTTGGCATCTATGGCGGCGAAAAGTACTAAGGGATTGGTTCGGGACCGGGCTGCGTATATATGTGCTCGCAGATCGGCGGTGACCTCCTCTTCCAAACACGCGACCTCCCACGTGGCGCGCGCTGCGTCCTGGACTACCCCCGTAAGAGATGGATGCCGCCTAGTGGTGGCGGTACGCTCGAGTCGGGTGACGTGGACTGCGTCTCTCGCTTGAGCTATTTCGCGGGCAAGAACGACCTTGTAGCGGTGGCTGTATGGCATCCCACACTGGCGGGCTTGCTCTTGCAACAGTTTTACGGTGGCCATGATTACTACTGACCTCGTACCCTCAACTTTCCAATTCTCTCAAGGAAATTTGTTTTCCCTGAATTCAAATATTGATTCTTTTCAGGCGCCTCCATTCGCAGCGGAACAGCCCCTCCTGCTGGTTTCGCAGTTTGTGGTATTTAATGTTGGCTCCTCGGCTAGGGCTAGAGGGCTAGGGTGGTTTTCACTCTGATGCCACAGCTCGCGCAGGCGATTGTCCCCCCCTTCTTGTGCCACGCATTGTGCTTCCTACAGTATTCACCCTTACACTGCGGCTCGCACTTACGCGTCGTCCCCAACAGAAGCCACCGACATGTGTTCATGATGCGTACCCCTATATCTTTATACAGTGGGTGGGGGTGTGTATGTGTGCATGGAGGTGTGTGTGTGTGTTGTTGGGTGGGGGGATATGGGTGGATGGGGAATGTGTAAGTGGGTGGGGGGTGTCTCTTAACATGGAATATGAATTTTTTATGTCAACAACATTCATTTGACAATGTTTTTTTCCCTATGTGAATGTAGTATGCACTATTGATGAACGAAAGATGAGTGATTGGAAGGGCTAAATGTAAGATGGGCCTGCGTGCCCAATTTGTTACCCTCTGAAAATAAAGTCCGTTCGTTCGTTCTAATTCCTTATTAATATATTTGAATGATACTACCGCAGGAGTCTGGTTCTTAGTGCATGGGTAGCCAACCTTTTCAGCAGGCGGGCCAAATTTCAAAAATTATATTTCCTGCTGGGCATACACCTAATTTTTTTTTGTTAAATTAAAGTAAACAAGCAAGCGTGCTACAGCTTCGACCACATCGTCGTTTCACACTCCGCGGGCCGCCAACATGGCCACCGGCGGGCCGCATGCGGCCCGCGGACCTCGTGTTGGCCACCCCTGCTATAGAGGCTCGCAGAGGTCCGGTTCGAGCCCCTTGGGGTTAGAACCGGCAAACCAGCGAGTGTGTGGGTGGTGGTATCATTCTAATCCCGGATATACTAATAAGCGGGCAGCTTCTTTCCAAATACTCAAAAGAAAAAAACATGTGCCAGTAAACACTGGCTGTGTATTTAAGTAGGATTTATATATCTGACTTCATAGACTATGGTAAGATATACTTGTAGTTAAATTCGGTATTTTATAGAACTATCTTAGAGAGGATTTGAACCATTCTGTAATTTTGTCTATATGTTATATTAGGTTACCTTATGGGTGACTTTTCTTGCCAAATGAATTGCTACGAAGATTACTGGCAGTCTATATTTTGTCTAGTGAAGTATGTAGTACTGTGTTCCCTCCCTTGCCTAGTCTGCATTTAATGACAGTGACAATTCTCCTAAGAAGTAATACCTTTATCTGTTATATTTATATATATATATATATATATATATATATATATATATATATATATATATATATATAATGAGATAATCTATTACTAAGATGTCTTGTTCATTAATTAATGATTTCCTTTGTGTCTAATACATATGTTATGAAATATTATCGTTCTACCTATAAAATATGTTAGAATATGATTATGTGCGGCCATATACACTGGAACTTTATATTAATGCCATCATCGTCTAGATACCACCTAGTAAACTAGGTGACATGGGCATCTGCATATTACGGACGATTAAAAGACTTATTGCATAAATATGATGGGACATATCTTGTAAAAATGTTGGTTACTAATATATATATATTATATATATATATATATATATATATATATATAATATATATATATATATATATATATATATATATATATATATATATATATATTCATTGCATCATATCATTTGGATCGAAACAGAGGGTGGCAGGATCTGACCTTAGGGCTAGAAAAAGTTTAAAGAGCAGGCGATGTATGGGTTTACTGTGTGACTATTGCGCCCTACAAGCAGCATACACGGATATGGCCAACCTTTGCAAGCAATAGGATAGGAATACGCTACGTTCTCATGAGGACGTGCAAATGTTATATGTTCTTATATTTACAACAGGTGGTGGCTACACGGTTTGTGCCTACACGGGGTACAAATGTGTCATTAATTTTGAAAGTCATCAGTAATTATGAGGGATCTCACCTTTCTACTGTATTAAATCGTGAAGACCTGATATCAGCCACTTACCACTCAGAGCTCAACTGTTCCACCCAGACTTATCCCACAGATGAGTACCATAAACCAACATCAAAACAAACAATCGCCATAATGCTAGCCAAGGTATAGACTATCAATACAAACTATCAGTGTACTAAGGCCAGAACCTGTGTGTGTGTATGTGTGTGTGGTGTGGTGTGTGTGTGTGTGTGTGTGTGTTTACAACGAAGTGCTACACATACTGACAACTAACATGCATAGTGTTAATTAAGGTGTTATTTCTGGATGTCCATTGTGCATATCATCCAAATCATCCATCATAATTTTTTAACTTTACCAAGCAGTTAGTTATTTTTTTATATCAGTGTACAATAGTTTGATAATACTATAAATCTATACTGGGGAAGTAGAACAGTAGAACAGTGTGGCAGGGATACTACTTGTCTTCAGTCATAATAGAGTGAGCGTCCTGCTCTTTGAAGGCAGTGCCTTTTCTGTGCTATCTTAGTCTTCTACTAGGAAACATTACCTGATATCTTAGTGGAATCCTACCAGATTTGTCTGTTTCAACACTAGGGGAGGGGTGGGGGGAGGGTTCTTGTTTTCAATTAGTAGTCGGCGGTCTCTCTGGCCGAGGGATTACACGACTTTCTCCGTAATCCCGTTTATCCACGCAGTAACGCAGTGCGAAAGAATTGGTAGTGGTTCTCCCCGCGTTGATGACATGCGGGATAAGTGAGCCGGCCGCTCAGAAAGCAATGGCAAGCTACTGAGCGTAATCTTGCCAAGAAATCAACAATCAGCTGAAAGATGCTGATGTTGACAGCGATGTCCTGTAAAGGATATGCGAATTTAAATTTTAAAAAAAAAACCACTATCTGGGGATATGTGTATCTCCACTCAACTTAACATAACACAGCCAGGTACAACATCGACATTGCAGCGTCGAGCGAGTCACGACTTGCAGATGAGGGGAAAACCTGTGAAGTAGGTGCCGGTTGCAAAGACTTCTGGGGAGGAAGGAAACGTGAAGAAAGACGCCAGTCCAGTGTGGAATTTGCCAATAAATCGGCCCTGGTCGGAAAACTAGCTGAATTTCCGACGGCTATAAACGACAGGCACATGACCATTTAGTTACCCTTGCTAAACGGAAGGAAGCATGCAATCGTCGTGAGCATCTACGCACCAACTATGACAATTATGCCGAGGTCAAGAACAAGTTCAATGTGACCCTGTACAATGTTTAACATCTGTTCCCAAACGAGACAAACGTATACTCCTTGGGGACTTCTATGCCAGAGTAGACATGAATTCTGCCCCTTGGAGTGGCATTATTGGAAATCACAACAATGAACTCCTCCTTCAGACATGTGATGAACACTATCTCCTGATTACCAACACAATTTTCCGTCTTCCCATGAGAAATAGGACATCGTGGACGCACCCTCAGTCCAAACACTGGCACTTCATTACCTATGTCATCGTCAGGAGGAGTGACAAAGAAGACGTTCGGGTGACAAAATCCATGCGTAGTGCCGAATGTTGGACAGTCCATCATCTGGGTGTCTCAAAAATAAACATGCACATCAAACCACCACGGCGTCCTCAAGAGGAAAAAGAGCAACAAAAAACAAAAAACAACTATATCATCATTATCACCATCTTCCAATTCTACCGTCAAGCCTCGTGAGGGAGGAATAGATTGGCGCTCCAGCGCCCGGATGGACTGCACTTGATAGTGTCATTTCGTAGTGATTGTACAATGTCTTTGATGTGTCAATTCATTTCTTCTTGGACGTCCTCTTGGTCTCGTCGCCAGATGATCTTTGATGTAAAGCCAGTGATGGTAGTTGCTGGTGTTGCATTCTAACGACATGGCCAAACCATTTGATCTTCTGTCATTTCAGTAAATGTATGTTGATCCCACTGTCTGTCTGATAACAGCATTCTTACTTGGTCTCGGATTGTTAAGTTGGCAGCTCTCCTCAGGCATCTCAATTTGACAGGTGTTGATTGTGCGAGAGGGTGACTTGGATAAAGTCCAAGTTTGAGATGGTAGCATAGGGTTGGTGTGAATATACTGTTTATTATCTGTCGTTTTGCGGACATGGGTATATTTGGATGTTTCAGTAAGGTTGATAGTTGATAGTTAAGTGCACTAGCTTTTTGACATCTGATTTCGATTTCTCTGTCCAATCTGCCATCTTCTGTGATCATACTTCCAAGATATTTGAATTCTTTAACTTGTTTCAGAGTTGTGCTATTTATCTGTATACTTAGTGGGTCCCGGCGTTCTACTAACTTGCATTACTTCGGGTTTTGGCTGTATTTATACTCATATATTGTATCTGCTGCCTGTTGAACTCAGATTATTAAAATGATAACTAAGCATCACCCGCCTAAATAGGAAGAGTGTGCAGTGTTGTTGTGTCACATAATAGACCAACGTGATTTAACCAGTGATGAGAATTAAAGGCGTTCTGATTAGCGGCATGTTCGTGGGCCACAGGTTGTTTCAACAAATACAGAACAAACAGTCAAGATTGCAGCTGCACGTGTTTACATCTGGTGGGCGATATAGGAACATTCGGTGGTGAGTGAGATAAATCCTGCATCGCTTTGACTGTTTATCAACATTGAATACAGATAGAACCCGTCAGATCCTGGTTACAATCAGATGTCAACACACAGGTCGGGCAAAGTTAACAGCTGCAGATGTGTAGGGGAAGTGAGTGAGATGAATCTATACACCACTTTGACAGTTCATAAACAGTCAGAGTTAAGCGGAAGTGGCCAGCTAGGGAGGAAACAGTCCGTCTGTCATTGAGAGTTTCCGGACATCAAGCGACATGACGGCTGTGATTGTCAACACTCGACAGAAGATTGGCGGATTGTTGTGGGAACCCGTTGTTGGGAGCATACAGGAACTCGCTAGCTTGTTGTGGGAGTAAAACAAGTGATGACAACTCTGACAGTGACTAAGCAGGAGGATAGATTCTTGACAATGGATTATATGCCCAAATAACACCTGTGTGGACATATAGAATACGTCACGTGACCAATTTTAGGTTTGCCAAAAACCAGATTTGGGGGATAAGGAGTGTAACTCGAAACGTCGATCTAGGAAGACGTGCTTTGGCACTGCGGTTAGGGAGTTAATAACATCTAACGTGTGCGGGATATATTATATTTATTTACACGTGCCTGTCATGGCAAACTTAGATGTGATTGAGTAAAACACTGCAGTGCCGTATAAGGTGAGAACCTATTATAATTAGTTTAATTAATATAGGCTGTAGCCGTGTTTAAACTAATAGAGTGTGATGATTAGCACTGTTAGTGGAAAACTAGCTAGAGTAGGGAAGTGATACTTGGCTCTGTTAGTTGAAAATAGAGTGGTGAGTGTTGATAAGCTCTACTATTGAGAATTGAGTAATTGGGGATAACTGGGATCTTCCAGTGGGTGCTCCCTGGTGGGGGGGGGGGGGGGTCTGCACGCTGTTGGTTGTTTTTTTCTTCTTTGTCTTGGCCTGATGTAAACCTATGGGTTCAGTTCATCTGTCCCTGACAGAGTTAGGTTCATTGTATTTTGCTGAGCAAGGGCCAATGGCCACGATCATCTAATAGAGATCAGTGACGGGGAGGCTATCACTAGTTGTATGATTTATTTTACAGGTTCCCTCTGGTTGGAAGGAAGAAACACAGAATCATTGAAAAATCCTATCCGGATAAATTATGATGCAGAGAGATTGGCCAGCAACCTTCTAAATGGGTCTATGCTAGAAGAAGCTGATAAACATTGCTCAGTGGAGCTGATGGTATATGTATCCTACAGGATTATGATAACGAATGAGTTTTATGTCATACCAGTTTTAACACACCAGCAGTGATGGATATTCAGTTCACTTATGACTAGAACAAAAATAAAGGACTCTATTGGAGTATAGACAATAACTGTTTAATAGTGAGAACGATAGAACATTTCGCAAGAAGATAAAAACGTCATGTCCATAGGACAGTGTTCCATGTTTTTTTCACTGCACAGGAATTATGAAGTCTGAGTTTCTATATAAAACTATAGGAACAGTCGTTGTTAGGAACAATAATAGTATTTTTCACGGATTATATAGTGAAAGGATTCAGATCTCATGGTCATCAGAGTCCTGGAGGAGGACATGTCTGGAGAGAAGGACACGACTTCGGTGAGGTCATGTACTGATTCTTGTGATGTCGTAATCCTTCCATGATGAGTGGACTCTGAACATGAACTCTGTGGTCTGACCTATACATTTACATTAGAATACACGACACACATGTTCTCGCATACACGTCTCATGTACGTTACACTTTTCTTTTAATAAATAATCTTTATAATTTTAGAAGCAAGAGTTGTTGAATATGTTGCGTTGGGGAGAATGAGAGGGGGCATAGTACGACAGTGAGAGAGTGATATGAAAGGTGTCCACGGGCTGATGGAGTGTGTTGGACGGAACTGGTGGATTCTCCAGGATATTGATAGGAAAGAGAATAATTATAATGTGGGTGTTGATCCCTCACTCCAGGGACGTCACTTTAAAGGAAGACACGACAGTTTGTAAATATGCCGGAGGACGCTCAAGCCCAGTGTCGCAGTTAAACAAGACTCGGAAACAGTGGATAGCCCTGAAGGACACAAGCTACAACACGCTTTGGAAATCCTGAGGCCAGACTCCTAAAAACATATAGACTAGTTCGATGAAAATTTCTAAAACATCAACTAGTGCTGTCGAGAAAACTCTTTCTCCAGAAGACATATTTGAACAACTCGAAGTCAACATAAAAAAGATGCCGTTAACAACATCTGGAGATTCATCCAGCAGAAGCTTCAACACATGTGGAACTCCTGGCTGAGCAATAAGGCTGATGAGATCCAGGCTTTGCTGACATACATGATATGAAACACTTCTATGACTCACCTAAATATGTATATGGCGCTACATCATCTGGCATTATTCCCCTCCTTTGTGCAGATGGAGGAACATTGGTCATCGACAAGAAAGACATCCTCAACGCTGAGCAGGGCATTTTAGCAACATCTTAAATGCAACCTACTCCTTCAATGATGAAGCAATCAACTGCCTTCCTCAAGTCCCCACTAATGGTACTCTTGCTGATTACCAAACCATCGGGGAAATAAACAAAGCTATCCATCAATTTTCCAGCGGTAAGGCCTCTGGTCATGACTTATCCCGGCTGAGATCTACAAGGCAGATGGACGGTTCTGATAGAGCAGCTTCACCATTTTTTTTACAAACATATGGGTGAACGAGACCATGCCACAAGATTTCAATAACGCGTCAATAGTCCACCTATACACACGTAAAGGAAGCCGGCGATCGAAGCATCGCCTTGCTCTCAATTGCAGGAAAGATACTCGCCAGAATCTTCCAATTCGCCTCACATCCCATTTCGGCCAAGTCTTCTTCCTGGGAGTCAATATGGCTTTAGAAAATGAGGAACTGTTGACACGATTTTCGCTGCAATGCAGTTGCAAGAGAAATGTCAGGAACAGAACTCCGATATGTTTCCTCACCTTTATTGATCTTACCAAGGCTTTTGATACAGTCACAGAGAAGATTGTAGAAAATTATAGCAAAATATTGCTATCCACCATAGTTTGTCCAAATAGTACGGCTATTTCATGATGGCTGCAAGAGTCCAGGAAAATTGCGAATTGTCTGAGCTCTTTCCCGTCACCAATGGAGTGAAGCAAGGCTATGTGCTGGCACCAACACAGTTCAGCTCATGTTTTCACCTATGGTGACCAATGCCTTCGAAAAACAATGACATTAGAATAGAAATTAGTTACCGCATGGATAGAAAGTTGTTCAATCTCAGAAGGCTGAAAGCTAAAACCAAAACTACAAGCGACACTGTCATAGAGCTTCTATTTGCTGATGATTGCGCTCTTTATGCTAATCAGAGGCAGACATGCAAACACGGCATTTCAGATTTCTTATATGCCTGTACCAACTTTAGGCTCAATATCAACTTTGAGAAGACTGTAGTTATGTACCAGACAGTTCCAGAAAATAATCACACCGAGACGAATATCAAAATGAATGGTCATAGACTAAGTGTTGTGGAAAAATTAACATTTTCTTGGCAGCACTGTGTCATAAGTTGCCACAATTTGTGACGAAGTAAATGCAACAATCTCCAAGGCCAGCGCGACCATGGCAGAATGTACAAAAATGTGTGAAATAGAAATAGAATAAGCCTGCAAACAAAGCTAACAATCTACTAAGCAGTCGTATTATCCACACTGCTATGTGCTTGTGAAATCTAGACTGATTGGCAGCGACACTTGTGGAAATTAAACCACTTCTACACAGTCTGCTTTAGTAAGCTATTGAAGATTAAATGGCAACGGAGACTAGTCTTAGAAAGAGCGTCAATGCCCAGTATCCACACTTACTAATGAAAAACAAAATCAGATTCGCTGGGCTGGTCACTTAACTCGCATGCCAGATCACAGGATTCTTAAACAATTTGTTTTACGGCGAGCTGCGCTGTGATTTACCCTCCCAAGGCGGACAGAGGAAACGCTTAAAAGACACTCTGAAGATTTCACAGAGAGCTTTAGGGAGATTGCTGCCAAAGACCGAAATTCGTGGCGCACATCATTACGCAAGGGTATCGTACTGTGAAGCAAACAGGTCTGCTTGAGCTGTGGAAACAAAAAGGCTGGGGGAAAAAAGCCACTGGAGATCCTCCTCCTGGAACTTCAAGCATTCTTTGTCAACATTGTCAAAGCACATTTCGAGCCAAAATATGCCTTACCAGCCATCGCAGAAATCACGGCTCCAATCTGTCAACCCTATGGATATTTGTTTGTTGCGCTTGCTCTCTTTTTGAACTCAAGTGTAGTCCATACACACTACTTCTAGTAGTGCTGGACTGAATTTGCGTGTGGATTAGCTTTCCCTATTAACAGTGTCTCTCGCCAACAGGCGAATCTACTTCGACTTCAGAGGTAACCCTATTGGATGAAATTGATGTTATCATCATTCTTGATGGACAAACACCACATATAAAGTCTTATTCCGGAGATCTGTACTGATATTAAGCTGGTGTTTACACAATGACATGATATTGACACAAATGCATGTATAGCAATGTTTACAATTTATGCAATGACATTATATTGTTTACAGTTGATACATAATTATATTGTCATATTAATTTGTTAACAAAACAATGCAATGTTACAATTTACAGCACATTGTTATTATAAAACTAAGTTAACATAAGACGTACAATGTTTACGATTGTTACAATGACATTATATCGTCACACACTATGTTATCACAAGGACTGCAGTGTTTAAAGTTTATACGCGTGTGCCACGGGTGTGCCCTTTAAAGGTTGGGGAGAGTTTGATCATGGTCATCATGGTCTCAAAACTCAAATACGGAAAGCCCCACATGTACCTCCACGTGCTAGAGAATGGTAGACACACTATTGTGTGCTAAACGCAGCCGCGGGGATTAAGTATCCACCGGGTTAAGTGGACGGCTCTGCAAATGGGAACTCACTGTCCTGTCATCGGAAATTGTTGTCAAAGGCAGAGGTAACAGATCCTAGTATGAATATGAAAGTCACGGTGAAACCAATATATTATCTTCCCAAGATGTCATGAAATTCTACAGACGAGATGTATTGGTCAATATGATCACTAGAAATATTAGTGGGTAAGAAGAAAAAGAAGAAGCAGGCCGAGAAAAACTGGATGGATGGATGGATGGATAGTGTTGGCGACACTCAGATTTCAGGACAAGTAAGTGTCCATTGCACAACCGCCTCTTATCCCGGTGGATGCTTGCTTTTATCATACAATAATGTGTCTCCCATCATCAAAATATCAACAGAACTAACCCAGAACAGCGGATTATCTGTAGAGAAACATAAACGTCTACACAAGTTGGCATGGCACACGCTGATGGTGATGGTGATGACACGCTTTCGATAGTTAAATAACTGCTTGATGCCTTGAACATAGCAGTTATTCAAGGTGTCTCGGTGTTCTATTTTTAATATGAAACTGACAACGTAATGTTGATCTAAATTTAGAGTTGTATTTATAGTAAATAATCAAATTAACAGCAGCGTTCAAGATTTCAAACTGCTTTCTGAGACCATTCGCGCACATGTATAATTTTGAGAATGCTTTTCCTATAGTAAATTCTGGCTCAATGGCTGTGGCAATACTTATGAGGATTTTTGGAGTGTTGCATACAATATACACCACAGAAATAAGAACTACTTGCTGAACCACTAAGAGATCCTTTCCTGTTAGCTTATCACCCGTGATGCTAGAATCATTCGTGTATGGCATCTTGTCTTTTCTATTGCAGCTCTTACTTTTATCGTCGTCGCTAAATAGCCTCCCTGAGACGCTTGCTGAGGATTGCCGGAATTTGGACGCCTCTTGAAGGCTGTTAACCATAATGACCACACAGACAAGAATAATGAGCTGTGTGGTTACTGGCAAAACCATGTCGATAACCAGCCACACGATCTCTTTAATGAACTCTCTACTGGGCGAGATCCAGAGCGACGGCCTTGATGTGTTGGTCCTTTTGTCAAACTGGTATACCATCCCCATATTGACCAGAATCGGTAAATAGATGGTAATAGAGAATATGGCAACTCCTACCATGAAATGTATAGCCCTTTTTCTGGTAAAAGTATTCTTAAATTGGAGAGGTCTGTATACACACATACAACGTGCAACAGCGAGGAAAGTTGTGGTTAGGACGTTAGTCACATTAATGAGGACCATGCAGCTACCGAAAAACACGCATACACCATACGGTTCTATTTGAAATCGAATTTTGCTTCTCATCTCGGTAACGTAAAACACAACAGCGACACCGAGACACAAAGAAGCAATCAGATAAGTCAAATCAAAGACTGCCAATGCAAGAAAGGAAACAGTGACGCCATCGCTTAATCCCATTGCAATAAAAGTTCTAATGTTGAGGATATTTGAGATGACGCCCATGAAGGCAAGAATTGTCCCGATGTCTGAGGTGCACTCAATTATAATAATGTATTGTGTATCTGTGATTAGGTCCCCGACGAAGGACGTGTCATTTGTCGTATTTCTCATTGTAGCAGCTATCAATAAACTGTTTGCGTTACATGTTTTTCTTAAATGGTTATCGTTAGATCGAATATGTATCGAAAAGTTTATAATGTGACAAACGTATATCGTTCGTTACTTGAATGTTAAACATATCTAGTGTGCAAGAATAAAAACGCATATGCTGTCATGTGTCCTCTTATATGTTGTTTCAGTTTCAAATAATTGGTTAATTACATGCAACTAGAGATTTTAAATTAGCATTTATTTTGATAGTTTTCCAACCATTATTTTGTTGTCTCAATGTAAGAAGTGCACTTGTCTTACAGTTGGTTGCAAATGTATACTTAATGAGGATAATTAACGCGGAACCTGCCACAAATGAGTTTCATTAATTTTATTCTATAAATTATCATGCATTTTAGACATATTGACGGACAACGTGTCAGTATTTGTACGGCTGGATTCTTATAGCTTCCGACTCCTTCTCACGTGTGGTGTCAAATGAAGGCTCAATTATGATGCCTGTTTAGAATTGTATCGGAATTTAATAGCACAAAACATTACCGATACCATTATGCACAATAATCACACTCACATGAATGTATCTGTCTGATATGAAAATAATGAGTTAACATTTCAGCTAGTTCAGTTCCATGGATTAAACCACTTAGATACAATCGTAGGACAGACACGATCAATACGGCTGATATTATCTTTCTGAGTTACAAGCGCAACAGATAATTGGTGCTGCATAGGGTTCAGTCCGGTTTAGAATTGTTTGACTCAAGATGACTGGTAGTGCACACAAACTGTACCTGTGGTCAACAGTTAAAGGGGTGATACGGGTACAGATAATACACGCGAATCTCTGTTTTCACAAGCAACATTGAAACCACTTGTTCGATAGCGTAAGCCATCACAGGCATGTCAGTAAATTAACAACGGATTAGTAATCAGTATGCAAGACTATTAGGAGGTTTGGTTTCAGTAAGTCTTCAGTGGTGGTTGAAGATTAGAATTAGTTGTGGAACTCATATGAGGCAAACATCAGAAGCTTAAATATAAATTTTTATGGGCGCAAATCAAGAATCCAAAAACAAGATTGTCATTCAAATCAAATATTTTATTTTGATTTCACGTAGCCGATAAATTATTTCAGAAGCACATCCTTTCTTCGAAAATAGGAGTCCCCGGGATACAATCGAAAATGTCACACACATGAAAGAGTGCCATAATTGCCATCGCCGAAATGGAGGGAAGTCAATTGACAAAGTACTTCAATTGTTTAATGGTTGTCATCCTTGGTGCAATCAGGGACAAGTCTCACACACACTATTAGGTGTATAGGACACATTTGTGGGCATTGGTTAACTTCCACTGTGCCACACTTCAAGTGCAGACTATAAGCTCTGAAGAATAGTGGGGTCAAGGAGTGAAATAACTCTCCCCGTCCTAGGTTAAAACAATCTAAGCGAACTGTTGGTACGTGTAACCAGGTGTAAGTGTGTTACTAAGTGCAGGGTTTTGAATAGGGGCAGTCAGTACACCCACGCTAGAAAAGTTTGTCGCCGTCGGCAAATCAGGCCTCCAATAATGCTTATTTCACTGAGTGACTGCAGCAAGGAACAAGAACTGGTATGTATAGATCTGAAATGTGTCTTTTAACTATTTGATGGGCGTGATCTCCGTATTGAGCTGTACAAGAATACATTATGATGTTCGCTGAACATTAAAAAACGACTACAGTTTAGAAAGAAACATTCCATATTGCGCGTGACATACCAGTCGCATTATGTTAGTAACTGAGCCAAAAAGCAATCACGTTCATTAAGTCGGATGATTTGAAAAGCAATTCTTCTTGATTTGATTTCCATTTGAAGAAAAAAGTGCAGTATGAGAAACACTTGTTGCCATTATCATAGGACTGTACTCATTGGCACTTGGCACCTTGCCGTCTTGACAGACGATAGTTTGTGCTTTAAAAAGGCATAATAACTTTTAACTATGGCGGTAGCGAGTGTGACTGATAAGGCCAATTTGCGCTGTAAATGTCCGTCACAGTGGGTGCATGTGAACACGTGGTCATTTCCACCATCATGCACCATCTTACGTCTCAAACGCTTGGTGTGTGACTTTTCTGCAATAATTTTCTCCTTTGACTTTATTCCATTTCTGATATTTGCCCTCCATGCAACACGTTCAGCGGCGACTTGCTCCCAATGTGCATTATCAATGCCTGTATCAATCATGTCCCGCTTACACACATCTTTGTATCGTAGTAGAGGCCGACCCTGAGATCTCTTACCCATCTGTAATTCACCAAAAAAGATATCCTTTGGTATTCTACCATCATCCATCCTCCTAAGATGTCCTATCCATCTAAGTCTACGAAGACTGAGCATGGAATAAACTGTCACACAACCTGATCTTTCCAATACTTCAGTATTTGTGATTTTGTCTTGCCACTTAATACCAAGAATTCTTCGCAGACACCGAATATGAAAGCTGTTTAAGTTGTTCTCTTGGTGTGAGTAAGTTGTCCAGGTTTCACTGCCATAGAGAAGAGTACTAAGGACACAGGCTTGATAGACAAGGACTTTTGTTTTGGCAGTAAGCTTCCTGTTCTCCCAGACTCTTTTTCTTAACCTGTTCATTGTTGTTGCTGCCTTACCAATCCGGATGTTGATTTCCTGATCTAGGGATAATTTGCTATTTACCACTGATCCTAGATATGTAAAATGGTCTACTATCTCTAGTTCGGCGTCGTCAATAAAGATTGATGGTACCCCATGTGCACCTTGTGACATAATCTGTGTCTTCTTTTTGCTAATTGTTAAACCAAATTCAGAACAAGCATTGGAGAATGCAGATAGTAGACATTGCAATTCTTCCTCAGAGTGGGTCGTAACTGCAGCATCATCTGCAAAAAGCAACTCTCTGATCAGTACCCTCCTAATTTTGGTCTTAGCCTTCAATCTCTGAGCATTGTAGAGGCCGCCATCTGAGCGTGAGTGAATGTATATACCACCATCCTGATCATGAAATGCATATTTCAGTAGAAGTGAAAAGTATATTCCAAAGAGGGTGGGAGCTAGTACACAACCTTGCTTAACTCCACTCTTGATTTCAAATTCTTCAGAAGTTGCACCATCAAACTTGATTATACCCTTCATGCCTGTGTGGAACGATTCCACAATGGACAGAAGAGTTGGTGGGCAGCCAATCTTCTTTAGTGCCTTGAACAGACCCTCACGACTGACCAAATCAAATGCCTTTGTGAGGTCGATGAAGGCAATAAACAGTGGTTGATTCTGTTCACGGCATTTTTCTTGCATTTGTCGCAATGAGAATATCATATCAGTGGTAGACCGGTTCTGTCGAAAGCCACACTGTGATTCGGGGTAGACTTGATCTCCTAGGACTTGAAGTCTGCGCAGAACAATTCTGGCAAATACTTTTCCAACAATACACAGAAGTGAGATACCCCTATAGTTGTTGCAGTCGCTCCGATCGCCCTTGTTCTTGTACAGTGTTATGATGCTTGAATCTTTGAAATCCTGTGGACTTGTCCTTCACGCCAGCATAGCTCTATTAGCTGGTGGATCTGTATAGTGAGTGTGTCTTGCCCACTCCTGAAACCTCTATTGGAATCCCATCCTTACCTGGAGCCTTTGCCAGATGCAAGTTCATTTATAGCACACTTAACTTCTGTTATGGTGGGAAGTGTGTCCAGGTGGTCAAGAGTTGGTAGAGCCTCTATGGCGTTGAGGGCATCATCCGCTAGTTTGGTCTCACTTGAGTAAAGCTCCAAATAGTGCTCTACCCATCTGTCCATCTGCTGTTTCTTATCAGTGATGATTTCTCCAGTCAAGGTTTTCAATGGTGCACTTCTTTTGATCACTGGACCGCAGGCTTTCTTTATTCCTTCATACATGCTTCTTATGTCTCCCTTATCACTTGCGATTTGAATGGACTCACATAACTTGATCCAATAATCATTTGCACACTGCCTGGCAGCCTTTTGCACATCCTTCCTAGCTTGCCTAAGCTCACTCAGAGTGTACGCGTTGGTCTTTCCTTGTTTCTTAAGAGAGCTTTCTTCTTCTTATCAATCAAGGGCTGCAGAGTCTCGCTGTGGCCGCAAACCAGTCCTGCCTCTTATGATCCACAGTGCCGTAAACCCCTACGGCAGTTTTATAAAGAGTTTCCTTAATTTGACCCCACTTTTCATTTACTGTACAATTTTCTGGTGTATCAGTGAAAGCGTCTTAAAGTGCTGTTGAAACTGAAAGCACTTTTCAGGATCATGAGTGTTAATAATATTAATCCTGAGGCTAGATTTGTGTTTAGCTGTGTAGATTCTCTTTGGTCTCAGTCTAACCCTTGCAACAACCAAAGAATGATCCGTATCACAGTCAGCACTGTGGTAACTACGAGTCAATGATATATGGTTCAGATGTTGTCTCCGTGTGATGATGAAGTCCAGCTGGTGCCAATGGCCGGATCTTGGATGTTTCCATGTGACCTTATGCATCTCTTTTGTTTTAAAAAAGGAGTTTGTAATACATAGGTCATTACTGGTGCAATGCTCCAGCAGCCTTTGCCCATTTTCATTCATGCGACGATGTTGTATTTTCCAAGGCACACTGGCCATGAACTCCGAGTCCTTGCCCACCCGAGCATTGAAATCACCGAGCATATAAGGTAGTCAGATTTTGGACTGCCTTGATCACGGAGTCTAACTCCTCATAGAACGAATCTTCACATCATCAGAGGAATCGAGTGTCGGTGCATATGCAGTAATAATGTGGCAACCCACAAGAGGTGCCAAGCGCACGGGATAATAGTCTTCATTTCCTCTGCTGGAATTCAATCATTACCAGTAGCGATTCTTCACTGCAAAGCCCACACCGTGTGCCTTTTCTGCCTGCCCTCTACCCTTCCAGAAAAAGGTGTAGTTGTTTTCCCTGAGGACCTTCCTCAGCGAGGCGAGTCTCCTGCAGGCAGCAATATCAATGTTTAGACGATTGAGTTCGGCAATCAATCACAGCGTTTTTCTCACATGTCAATATTGGCAAGTCAGTGGAAAATCCTGGACACATGGTTTCTCACGTTCCAGGTTGCAAGCCGTAGCTTGAGGTTTCTATATTTTTATATTTGTTGTACTGGTGCGTTGGTTTTTACAGCCTGCGATTCAGATTTTGTCCTAGCCCCAAGCACCCATTGAAGCAGGCAGGCTGTGGCGGATCAGCACCAATTGGCGGGGTGCCCAGCTTGAGGAGGCGGTAGCTGATCAGTGAAACCTATAGGTGTCTCCCACCGTCAGAGGCAAACGCGTGGCGCCCATGTCTACGCCAACTGACAAGGACTTATTAACCCGTAACAGTTGCCTCTCGCTTGATCCGAGACCAGTTAAGACCAGGGATGGAGTTATTGCCTCTCCATAGCACAAAGCTGGGCTAAAATATAGAGATCATGTGTTGCCCATGCAGCATGACCCTCTCTGCCTGCTAGTTTACTCCAG